>JAGDQP010031069.1:0-18442 GCA_022664845.1 Lepisma saccharinum | reverse complement strand
GTTCGGAACAATTTACGCATTCGGATCTAGAACACTGGCTTGCTTGGGTGGACTGACAATATCAAGCTTAGGAGGGAGCCGTTTCTTTATGTTCTGATATGAAGTAACCTAACCTCCACCCATTATTTTCACTCTTGAATTGATATAGTTTTGCAAAGTTTACTTTTTGTAATAAATTCTTATTAATTTATTTTGAAATTTAATATTCTATGTATGCACCCCTTCAGGGTTTTTTTAAGTGGAATGTTACCTTTCCAAGGGTCTGATTTTGAAACAAATGGTCTAGCTAAACTCCAGTACAGTATTTTGAAACAATCGTGTTTCTAACCTCCGTCCCAACTGTTTTATTATTTGTTGCTAGATTTCATCTTGCCACAATAAAGCTTCTCACATTGAATGAATTAACCCAACAATTTGTCCATAGCCTTAAAAAATAATGCTTAAATGTTGTTAATGCATTCCCACTCCTTTGTGGTCTTCGCACGAGCTGGGTGCAGGTAGGGTTGCCACATTTCAAATTCAATATGGACAAACAAGATTACACATAGTGGTGTCGTTAATGAAAAAAGGAAGAAAAAAAACCCTACGGGATAGAATTTTTTACATGACTAATAAATACTTTACAGATTTATTGTTACTTAGAATCATTGTGAACCATTAAATTTAAAATTAGCCACATGATTTTTAACTTGCAAAACGTAAACCATAAAACTCTATGGATGAGCATTATATAATTTTTCATAAGGGGTCCATAATCTTGGTCTTCAACCAAAGTAGGAAGCAAGTTTCCACCATCTTAAAGTAGACAAGTAGGAAATGATCAAATACAAGTTACATAAAATTATTACAACAGTAATGCTCTGAATGTGGATTTAGAACTTTGAAAGAACTTCTCAATGAAAACATGGTCGAGCGATTGCAAAGACGTTTTTAGACCATGGTTTTGAATAACAAGAAATCATACTGATGGGGTAGAAAATTGTTCTGAATATCTTTCTTCCATCATGGTTATGATGTCAAAATATGTGCAAATGCAAATTTTGGCAACTCTAGTGGATTTACTTTGGAAGATGTCGATGATATAATAGTCAGATTCATGTTCTTTAAGAGTGAAGAAAAAGTGTGGAAATACCCTTATATTTGTAAAATGCTGAAAGAAATGGATATCAATTACATAATAATGGGTACGCCGTGGAAAACACTATATTCTGGAGGGTATGTTCTTCACGGTCGCCATATTGAATCACGATTTGTTATCTTAAATAGGAATGGAGTCATGTTGTATGTCATTCTGGGCTAGAATTTTAAGGGAAACGCGTTTTTGAAGTCAGTTTTACGGTATATGTACTATTGTGAGAGATAATGGTTTGTGACATTAGTATAGGCTCATGAAGGAATAGCCTGACAACATACATTTCGGTTTCAAATAATGAAGGGACTGGAACCTAAAAATTTACAAATTGTTAGTGATTATATTACCATGTCGATATGCATTTGTATGCATCTGCTTTACATTTTCTTTATTATTTTAAAACAAAATGGTGTTTTCAGTATATTGCTTCATGAACCTATACTGATGTGATACGTCATTATCTCTCGCCAATAGCTCATATACGGAAAACCGATTTCAGAAACGTGTTTCCTATAAAATTCTAGCCCATAATGACATATAACATGACCCCCTTCCCATTTAAGAAAACCAATCCAAGTGCGCTCGAGTCACCAAAATTTGCATTTGGACATTCTAACCATGATGGAAGAAAGAAATGTATAACTTTTTTCTGCCCCATTAGTATGTTTGCTTGTAAGCTGGTGCTTTTGAAAAGTGATGTTTAAACCTAAGCCTAAGGTGAGCTTTTCATGCAATCGTGTGTTGCTTGCTTTACTTGTGATTTGGGTGACTAGCCAATTGGAACACGGTTTAAGTAAGTTTTCTACGTGTAACACGATTTTCCATTGGATACTCATAGAAATCGCAATCTAACAACGCGGCGCGCGTCTGCAAGGAAAGCTAGCCTGATTCGGACTTCGGTTAACTTTTCATGCAAGCGTGCGTTGCTTGCGATTTGGGTGAGCAGCCAATTGGAACACGTGTTTAAGTGCGTGGTCTGCATGTAGCACGAGTTTCTAGTGGCTACTCAGAAATCGCAAGAAAAGCTGGCCTAAGACTAAACTCGGTCTTTGCAATCGGCCTGTAGTCCAAAAGTTCGAAGAAGAAAATATATAATTATATTAACAGCGTTTTGCTACACATAGAGCCAGTTGCGCAAAGTATTTAATCGACGGGTTAACTTGAACCGCGAATTAATCTACCTGTCAAGCTTGAAATACCCATCATTTGAACTACTTTTACGCCACCTGATGTCGTCCAGTTGAACTAGAAATAAAAGAAACTAGTATACAAGGATTGTTTCTGCTTTCGATTTAAAAAAACAAATAAAGTACGGAGTTGGCGGTCGGTATCTGATATTTCACTTTATTTGCCCGCGAGAGATTAGAAGCACGACAGAATGTTAATAAGATTATTGCACATGGCTTATTAACATTAGTTTATTCCTAGTTCGACTGGACTAACGCCAGGTGGCACAAAAATAGATTTGGATTCGCCATCTATAGTTATTTTGCCTATGACTTGTAGATTTACTTGTGGATCATGTTAACTCAGGGTTAAAGTGTTTTGTGCAAGCGATAGAGTAGCTTTTGTAGGATTTAACTCAGTTTCACTAAACGATTCCCTATATAGTGTATTGACTCCGTGTCCCCGGAAGGGTGATTGCCTACAACGTCAGGAACATTTAGGAATATCATTCCTCAGATCGTGGCGCGTGTAGGCTATACCTGCGTGTATGGCTTATGCATGTATTTTTTTTTAAATGGAATGTCATTGTATGTCTTGTGAATTTGCCGCTTTCTCATTTTACAGTGTGGTAATCTAAGGTTGGCAGGACTCTTTCTGTGGTCGTTTGTGGGTTCAAGTCGGTGAGGGTCATGACTCATGGGACGTAGTTGTCATCAGCCAGCTCTATCAAGATTTGTAAGTTCCGCCCTAAGAAGCGTACCAGCTAGTTTGGTAAATCTGTGGGCCGAGGTCAGTTTAGCCCACGGGCTAAGTGAGTTAGGGCCAGTTGTACAAACGACCGCGAAACTTCTAGTTAGCGCTAAGTTGAGGCCAAGTCTGATTTTGGCCAATGAGAGTTGGCCTCAACTTAACGCTGACTAGAAGTTTAGCGGTCGATTGTAGAACTGACCCTTAGAGTACATTTGTACAGGTGATGTTAGGTTAGTGTTTTCGTGCTTATCCTAAACTGGTTTTGTTCCACCAAGAATAGTAGTAAGATATGGAATCTATTCTCATACCACTTCAGAAAGATCAATAACACCCTCCCGGAGAAGGACAATGATCATTGAAAAATTCCGTAATTCTAGAAGAATTCCTTCGCTCTTAAATCTTTACCTAAAAGTCCAATTGTGTTGTTTCTTTGGTGGGGTGGGGGGACTTTATATCACTTTCAGACTAGATGAGGAATAACCAATCTCTTCTTTAAATCAGTCGTGCTGACGGATAATTGTGACTTGAAACAGAAAGAATTTTGAAGTTCTGTGGAGCCTGTGATTGACTCTTATTTTTATCTTTTACAAATTCCACAATACATTTTTAAGAACCAGACCTAATCCTCAAGCTTTATCGCCCATAGCAGTTTTGCAAATAAGCAATTTGCCGTTGGACTCAATAATAAATCTACTAGTTTTCAGCTACTTTATCGCTCAAGCTGGAAAAGGATGGTCGACTAATCAACCGTTGGTCCGGGTAAGAGTAGTGATTAAGTTCTCCTATTTGGGGGATTGTTGAGAGAAGCACGAGTCAGGATGACCGAGGGCCAGAATTGAACCAACGCCCCATGAAATCCAGTGCTGATCCTAAGCCAGCAAGTGACCTGCGCTGCGAAACCACGAAAGACAGTGTTTTCCCATTAAAGAAAAGGGTTCGTTAGTACTGAAATATCTTCCATCGTCTCTGCAGCCTTCGGAGTTTATCCCCCTCTGTTGTAAGCTCCTTATACATTGAAAGTTTTATTTCTTAGATTTTTTTTTATAAAGACTTTGAAAGAAACCGCGTAAAGAAGGCAGACATAAAGAATGAGTTGGATCAGTGACAATGAGAAATGGAATGAAGCTAATGACGTAGGAGAAAAGTTGTGGCGTGGCATCATCGTGGAAAAGGAGAAAAAGAAGTAACCGAAAAAGAAAGAAACTATGTAAACGCACTACATTAAAGCTTTTCACATACACACGCAACACGTATGTTTCATCCACCACCCTTTCACCCGTATATTTGCGGCGACGTGCCATAGGGTTGGATTCAATTATCTGAGAGAATTTTAAAAAAAGGGAGAGAAACAAATCTGTGAGTGTTCATTTTATTCTTTTCTTTTTGAGGGAGCACACAACTGAGAAAAATATAGTTCACGTGGTTCCCCCAGCGTTTCAAGTATTTCCTTTGTATCTTTCTGTTTCTTCTTCATTTGCTTTTTTAAGTTTAATTGTTTAGTCTTGTTTTAAGCTCTGGCTTAAGCCCGTCACTTCTCTGGGAAGTTGTTATTCACCGAGCACTCTTGGGATACAGATGGACTAGTTATTTGCCAGGACCCACATTCGCCTGGTGAAACATTATTGCTGTGGAAAATTGAAATCATGGTGCCCAACGGGACTCGAATCTGCTTGCCTTCAAAATTCTATTCTGACGTCCGCAATCGTGACCACTAATACGCGGTGAGTGGATTCATTTTATTTTATATACATTAAAGGGATGCATAAAGCCCGTCAGCACAATTCACAGGGATGATGTCTGTCGACAAGCACATTGCGTCGGGGAAATGTAAATGTTTGCAGGCCGTCTAAGGTATTGTGTGTCCATGGATGACCGAAGTGCGTAGAAATCCAATCCCTGGCATTACCTAAGTGCTAAAGCCAAATCAGTGCCCTTCGTTAATATATGTTGTGGCTAAGTCTCCAATATGAGATTATAAGTTTACTATTGAAATTTCGATGTTCTATATTCGTCTGCTTTTCAACACAAATCTTGTCACACTGTCTTCATATCTCAGGCTGTAGAATATAGGGAATGTAGCAGTTTCGTCCTTTATCACTAAGATATACCAGGTGAACATGAATCAAGATTTCCCTCAGTTTCACCAAGTGGTAGCTGAGATGGTCCCGGTACCTCAACTATGCTCCTGGGCGCCATTTTCCTCATCACTTTCACAGTAGAACGATCGCCAAGGAATATATTTCTTAAAATGTGTAGGGATCAGGTCACGACTACCAGTTCATCCCGTAGAAAATAAATAAACTCCATTTGTACGTAATGCTAACCTAAAGAGGGAATTTTCACTATTCCAAGTTGTTTATATGCAAAGTTAAAGGGTCTTTTTCTTTTATTACCTATAACTCCAGCTATAGACAAATCGTTGGAAAGAAAAAAACCGTCGATATCTTTGGAGGGTTGCCTGTGTTCAGTAAGAATGCTTCTTCCCCCTACTTTTTTTTTATATTTTTAGATTCTGGTATTCTTTTTCTTTTATAGGTTAATTGGTGGCCATAACTTTACAAACAGATGTTAAGGAGTATGTTTTAACAAAATTACTTTCTAAACAGAGTAGTGGCGGCGTGCCATCTTAAGAAATTGTGTTTTTCTAAAGCTATTTTTAGTCACTATCTGCTACAGAGTCAGCTGCTCTTTTCTGTAGTGGTACGCACTTGCTCTTACGCACACCAATCACTTTACACACACACACACACACACATTATAAGGAGCGACGTAGTGGTCAGATAAGGAATTATGTTTTTTGTATACGTCCTCATGCATTTTAAAGCCTATAGACTTCCAGTAGACCTAAAAACTTGAAATTTGGTACAGAAAAAAAAAACTTTCCCAACTAGAACTCAAACATCAGGAACACAAGGCGCGTACATAACTGCGTGTTAATAGTTCACAAATTAATGAATTTGCAAAGATACGTGAAATCACGTCAAAACATGTTAGTTCTTGTATACCAAAAACGTTCGACAATTGGGATTTAAAGGACTGTAAAGTTCCACATTAATTATTAATCAAGTTATAGGCCTGAAAGAATATTCGAATAACAGGTGATTGATTTTACCAGTCGCCATACAAACATATTATGATGTCATTAAATATCTTCGTGTGGTGTCAACATTATGTAGTGGCACACCGCTGCTAACTAACTACTAAAATGGCCACTCGGAGATAAGAGTTCGAACCTGTTTACAAGCGAAAAAAGTTCGTAAGTGACCAAGTCCAGGAATCACACTAACCTCGGATATGAAGTATGTCAAATCTGAGTCCCGAATATCGCCTTTTGATAGATATAGGGTCATAACTCACAAAAGTACCATAGTTCTTTCAGCTTATGACGTCTGGTCGATTACTAACTTTACGCAGTTGCAGTCTCTTTTACAGCACAACGATGAAGCATTTGCGTCTTTCCAAACTGGTTCAGTAGTTCTTTGACACCCTGGATGGTTTTTATACATAATGAGTGGACCTTATATCGCTGGTGCATTTATGACTTGTGCCCACTGCGAACAGCCTTTTTGTGCTGATCTGTCCGTTCATACAGGTGATTTTATTTCTTGTAACTGGATTGCAATTATTCTGAAGTTGGTGATTTTTCAATTCCACCGTTCGCTGCTGTTTCCCTGTAGTATTTTTGTGACCCTATGTCTATGGAACAGCTTTGACCCAGGGACTCTGATTGGGCATACTTAAGTTTTAATTTGTGTTTGGTTTGATACCTACAATTTTAATTTTATTTTGGCTATTTTTCTCTCATCCACGAATTCTGAGCATTACTCACGTAATTATATCATTTTTATTGATTCATTCGTGAAATAATTCCCAAACAATGGAAGAAATTATAATTCGTCTTCAGATAAGATAAAATGAATGTTATGGGTAGTAACAGCACTATGGCTTACGCCCGTCTCGATAATTCGTCTTTACAAACCTATCATCGGGTTGCCGTAGCACAGAGAATGTTAGAATGTAGTACACTTTATTTTCCATTGATGGCAGCAATTTTGCGAACATGGTTTGCCATCTAGCGGAATAATACGAACTACATTATCACAAGGCTATGCGTTTGACGGTATTCGCGGTGAAAAGCAACAAGTTGAACACATGAGATATCACGCCACTGTAAATCTCGCTCTCAGAAAGAACAAGGCATAGTTTCAAATGCAGTCTATAAGAGATTATTTCAAAGTTTTCCCGTGTGCTCCTTAACAATGGAACAAATCTGATCATGAAAATTGAGCTGAATAATTAAGAAAGAAATTCCTTCAAAGTTGTACATGCGTTTATTAAAATTTTGATACGTGTTTTTGCAAATGTGTAAGAAATGCATTTTTAAAGATTTCCAGCAGCATGCATTAGTGCAAAGTTCATTTATATCTTAAAGGTTTAAATCATCATTCAATAGAATTATTTATTTTTAGTTATTCGATAAATGTATCCTTGTACTCACGATATTTTAACATTTTACTTACGAAATATACACACTTTTATTCACGTAAATCTACTATCTCTACCTGTAGGCAACTTTGACTCAGAATTTTGATTCCTGGACCCAGTTGCGTGCTCTCTTAGTTAGATCAATTTGGTGACAGTAGAATTTCGCGACTCTCAAATTCGCGAAAATTTTAAACACTCAAGAATCAAGATGATTTGCCATGGGGGGGGGGCTGAATTTTATTTTCACATTCTTCTATTGTTTCTGAATTTACTGGGTGCCATTCCTCAGATTTGATAAGGGGTTTCGGCCGAAGAAATAGTGCAACCTATAAAACTAAATTAACCAAGATTTATCTTGTGATTCTCAAACTAGATTTTTCATTGTAAAAACTATTTGCTACTGTATGAACTGATCACAGAATCAGTTGACTTCTTCGACTCATTGGCTTCAGAGTACGCCTACGGATGGAGTTACGTACAGGAAACAATATTGTTATGCAATTTCATTGTACCCATTGTAAGTTATACCGTACTATAAAAATCTATATAGGCATGCTCATTTTACACGGTAAGAATATATATATACACACACAAACGTAACACAATGCGTGGTGGTAGAAAATAAGGAAAACATACTCACTCCGATGCTTTTCCGTTGCAGATAAGCAGCATCAAGGAAGTGACGCAACCAGATAAAGTTAAAAAATAAAATAAAAAATATTTTATGTATACGTGTAGGATATGCGGTTTGTGATCAAACACTATAGAGGTGCAGGTCTATGTGTACACATTTTGATTTCTTTTTCGCGTCAGACTTCCATACTTCACTTTATTATTATTATTTACGTTTTGGACCTATCCAACAGACACTCTTTGGTATGGGAATCACTACTAGATGCAACAGTGGGCTGCTACTGATATCGTAACTCACTGGTGTGTCCAGAGAGGGTGTTTGGTGAGTCGCGAAATCCTCGTAACGGATGGACCAGGGGCTCAAGAGACTCACAAAAATATATTTAAGGTCATTGTAAAGCAAAGATCTCCAACAAAAGATGGCAGTACTGTCTCCGTATATGTCTAATGTATTTTTATCGTTGCACGAAATTTCAATGCTGCTCCTACAAATTCAAGCCTAGAGAGCTCTATAACTTTCAGGGACGAAATTTATAACCAATTCAAGTGTTCGATCCGTGCCGATTAAAAAAAAAAAAACTTTCTTGTTCATTGTTGAAATCGCTTCATTGTTATGAATATTCAGATCTATAACAATGAAGCTCTTTTAACAATGAACAAGAAAGAAAATAAAGTATTGGCACGGATAGAACTTTCGAATTGGTTATAAATTTCTTCCCTGAAAGTTATAGAGCTCTCTAGGCTGGAATTTGTAGGAGCAGCAGTGAAATTTCGTGCAACGATAAAAATACATTAGACTCATACGGAGATAGTGCTGCCATCTTTTGTTGGAGAGGTTTGCTTTACATTGACCTTAAATGCTGTACGTAAGCCTGGTATGAATGAGAAGTCTCTTTCTATTTTTTGTATATTTCCTTTCGAGTGACGAACAGAGGCGAAAATATGAAATGCGACTCTCCGACAGAAGCATTGGCCCACAATACCGGAAAAGCAAGTTTTCGCTTTTTGTTCAGTTAGTTGTATTTAAATTTATTTAAAGGTCTTTAGAGGGGCCAGGGCGTAGTTTGTAGGTACCAGTCCGGCATTTGCCTGGTGTGACTGAGGAGGAACCATGGGAAAACGTGTCAGGAGGGTCGGCTGCTCGGATTGATCCCAGGACCTCCCGTAAGCGAAACCAAATCTCTACTACTGAGCCACGGCCATTTGGCTTCCATCTTCCAAGTGCGAAGTCAATGTCTTCTGAGCTACGGCTGCTCGGTATGTGATAGTTGAAGTACTTCAACTCTGTGTTTTGCAAATTAGGACACTATTACACTATCGAGCTTGCTGATCAGTTTGTTCAATGAGCCTGCCCTTGAGCAAGTTTGGCGGATTTTTTGCTATTTCACTGTCGAGCTTGCTCGACAGTGGAATAGCGCCCTTTCGGACCCTCTGAATCCAATGATAATTCATTCCTCCACTTGCAGTATGTGAGGAAACGTAAGTCACGCTATAATTATTATTGGCTTGTTCAAATTCATTATTCTACCCAATATGTTAATAATTGGAAATTATCAAAATTATTGTGATTTAAATTCGTTGCATTATCTTGTTCGTTGAGGTGAGTACATGTCGCATACGGTTGAGCAAATATTGGGTCTATGGTCTAGCATTTATTTTCTGTTTAACCTATATTTATGGACTAGATAGGCACCCATTAGGCTAAGCCTGCCACATACCGTTCCTCAGACATGCCACGACTTAATGATAACTGCCTGTCTGTCCTATAAATATAATTTAAATAAATTAATAACTTATTCAACTCCTGCAGTACTTACTTCCGTCACTGTACAGTCAGGTTCAAGAAAATTGTCGATAATAAAAATAGTACGAAAATTGCTCACGTCAGTTGGACAGTATTGATTCAAATTTCATACCAGATTAAACCAATCATCTCACGTGTTCAGGTTCCTACGTAATTAGTGTTGTCAATTGCTTCAACTTTCTTGGCGAAATCTTTTTATTAGCCATTTTCTGTAAATCTGAGTGTATATTGATGAGACAAGGTCAAGAGATCACGGCAGTGTTGCCATCTCAAATTTCACGAGAAGGAGGTTTTCTCGCTTAATAATCGCCTCATACCCCTGCAACTCCTCAGGTCTGAATGACGGTGGAAACAGGTTGGTGGCGAAGATAATTTCTGTCTGTAAGAAGAGTACAGAAAGAACTGTAGCAGAAGAAAGACCCCACCCTGTGTCGAAATAAATTATTTACTAATGAACTCATCCCAGAGACTGCGTCGAGTATAAGTGCTTCCTTATGAAAAATATTAGTTCTGTAACGCTGATTCCATTGTGGTTAACACAGAAGAAATTGATCCTCTTTATACCAGCAACGATATTTGAAGTGGCTGCAGACAAGTAGCAAAAGAGCCTTAACTGTTACACTGTGTTCTTTACGGTTCTGTCATGCATTAAGGGCGATGGCGGTTGTGGTCACGATTTGAACCCATATGACTGGTCACTGGAGCATTCACTGGACTTCACGCCTTCTTGGAAAACACTATTTTTCTTCTTAATGGTCGCATTTTAAGAAATAAAAGAAAACTGAAGAAATATCCTTTTTCTGCGTGTATGTTGAAAAGCTGCAACATGTTAACGAAGAGATTAAGTCGTTATAATTAATAAAGCGATACGCTAGTTTCACTTTGTTGAAAAGCATTTTCATGAGGCTGCGGTACTTTGGCTGCATTCAATTCACTACTGATTGTATAAACGCGAAATGAAAGATGCTAATTTGTTGTTTTCTTTGACGCCTGGGTTTCAGTACCCCGCCACCCCCCCCCCCCCCCGCCGTTTTTTTTAATAATCAGACTAGAGTTTTCGCTTTTTCAAAATTCTGGGTTTGGATTTGGCGTTATTGTTCAAAACCCTGTGTTTCGTGTTACTGTCTATTATTAGGTGTTTGGTGTTACTGCTTAAATCCCGGCGTTTGAAATTAGTGTTGAAAACCCGTCGTTTCGCGCTACTGTTCTAAACCCAGCTTTTAATTTGTTCAAAACCAGGTGTTAAGTGTTGTTAGATATCCAGTATTTGGTGTTACTATTCAAAGTTTGGCGTTAAGATAAGATAAAATAAATTTTATGGGCGGTAACAGCACTATGGCTTACGCTCGTCCCGATACGGGGGGAAGCCCCTAATCTTCGTCCGTTTGGCGTTAAATATTGCTGTTCAAAGCTCATGTTTGGTGTTGCTGTTGAAAGATTCAGTTCCTTGCTTCTCTTTTAAAATACCTGTTATGTAAAGAAATTATTTTACTAAATTTACACGTGTACAGGAAGATATCGAATTACCTTGATTTTTATTTTCTCTCTCTATGTTTGTTCTGGTAGATGGTTCGTGTTTAGTTACGATGAGATGGTGTATGCAGAATGTTGTCCCTGTAAGTTTATAGATATGTTGAAGACATGTATTAAAGCTGTGACAGGGCATGTCTAGAAAAGTAATGTTACTGGCGAATGCAAGAGTATGACTCCTGTGAGCTAATATGTTGCTTGTAAGTACTGTTTAAAAATTCATTATCGTCTTTGTTTTTGAGAAGTCCTGGAGGTTACTTATTTGGGACAATCAGATGATGTGGATAAGTGTCCGCATAATTATTCTGGTTAAGCAGCTAAATAAAGGATGGCTATTGGAAGTTACAGAAATTGATGGGTTATAATTGAGTAGGCTAACATTTATATATTCCGTAAATTTAGAGGGCTTATCGACCGCTATGAAGGGTTACAGATTGCATGCATTTGGATGTAATCATGAATAGATTGAGCAGATTGTCCCATACACGGGCCATTTTCGTCTCTCAACAAATGACGCACGTCTGAATAACGAATTTGCTTTCAATTTATCATTTTCAGGCACCTTTGGCTCAGGCCGAACACGAAATGATGGTACACTACAAAAAACAGTAGTGAGTAGGCATAAATAAAGCTACTGACATCATCACAATCGAAACACCAAGGGTTCGACAATTAATGTGAGGGAAATGCTTAAATGAGGATACGATAAAGGACTAGGAATTGCAGAACAAGTAATTAAAAGGAAAAGAAAAGACAGTCGTTGAAATATATCGACAGTATTAGGGAAGAAAATCGTAAGTTAAAAATAAAGGAAGATGAAGAAGATTAGGACGAAGGATAATGCTAAACATGTTTAGAAGAACCAATCCCCATTGGTAGGTCAACCTTGCCAATAAAAATAAGTGATACTGTCCACAAAATGTATAATTGCATTATATTGTACAAATTCGTAAGATAGGGAAGTAGGGAACCTTCTAGCTTCCCGTTGATTTACGCCACTGACCATGAACAATGTCTTTGAAAGCTAACTACTAATTTGTTGAAAAGTTTGAGGAATGTATCTTATTTGTTTCAAGAATGAAATAATCACTTGAACAGTGTGAGTTAGAAAGAAAAGCGTCTGTCGCAACATGTAAATGATAGGGTTTTGTGCTTGTAAGTTGACAGTATGAACGTTAAATATTTTGCCTTTTTTTTACGACGTAGTCCACATGAGAGAAAACAATGCGTATTTCTTGAAAGAGAAAGACCGTTATGGATTTTGATCGCTATTTTAGAACTTATATGAAGGCCTTTTATCTTTTGAAAGCTGTAATATGAGCATATATTACCCAAACCATTCAGTGTGCATTTTTACGAGTGAAAAATGACTTTGTAACGTCTCAATCACTGAGACTATAACGGTTCTGGACATTGTTTTTGCAGAGAGAAGAGTTTGAAAACAGCAGTTGAATGACGGATTTTTTTTCTAAAGTAGTGTTGGTGATTGAAATCACGTGAAAGATGCTGTAGACGGCGTTTAGGTGATTTTTTTTTTCCCCAGTGTTTTCGATAGTAAATTATGCTTAAGAAGGAAACAGGTACGAAAGGAAAAAAAATCCCGTTTCAGTAGTGTATTATCAGAGTGACTATCGAAATTGACCATGACTTCAGTACCAAGACATTCATTTATGCTTGGCTCTCGGGAAGCTTCAAAATCCGTTCATGGGAATTCCAGCCTTTTAATGATCCAATTTTTGACGTCGTTTTTGTTCTGTTCAGACATGGAAAAGATACTGCCTCAAACTAGTGAAAAAGATACCGATACTTCTCGAAAGTATCTCGATACTCGGCATGGTTTCCTTAACGAACGCAAATCTAAAATAATCAATGGTAGAAAAGACGTCATTCTAGATGTGACGTCATTTCTAACGGTGTTGCCAGCACATTATCATAATTTACGACCGACATCAAGATTTGGACCTGCTCTTTTTCTTGGATTCTTCTCTCAACGACTGGACTGAGTTGCTTAGGAAGTATCGTAAAAAGTATCGCTTATTCCGATACTTGATACTGTTTAAAAATATTGAGTACTTCGATACAGGTACTATTTTCCCCGAAGTATCGAGTATTTGCCAATATACCATTGTTTTAGTATCGCTATACTGTCCCATATCTGGTTCTGTTCATCTTAAGAACCTATTTGAGTGGTTATCGCTTCTACCTTCAATGAGCTTTCTTGATACCCGGTTGGTTGGAACATTTTGTGTTTTTCATTCCACATCCTGATAGGCCTAGACTCAGTGACTCAGATTCATATAAAGTGTGGTCAATGGGAAAACTGGCAACATTGAACAAACATTCTAGGCATATTTTCAATTAATAATTCACGTCTATTTCTCACGTTTATATTGATTTGGTGTTGCCACGTTGTACGACTTTCCTCATTTTGAAATTTTACCCTATGCCATTTTTCCTTGAACCTAAATGTATAAATGGAGAGCTACTTGAATTTTAAGAAGCAGCGATCTCCTGATAATACTGTGGTGGACGTCGTTGCACTGTCTATACTTCACATTTTGAACGAAAGGCGCCTGAACAACTGTGGGGCTTTGGTAGCAATTTAAATCTTGCTATGGGTTCGTTTGTTGCTGTGTAGTGTAATTAAGAGGTTGCGTGTTCGATTCCTGGCAGGAACACATTCAAGTTGAACGTAGTGAACCGGAATTTACTCTAAATTATACACTTTTAAGTTCAAAGAAAGTGAATGGGCCGCGGTGACTAAGTGGTAGAGCGCTAACCAGGTGCGTGGGGTTCTCGTTCTCCTGGTTTGTCCCATGTGGACTTAGTGGTGGACAAACATTTGTGTGTGGGTTTACTCGGGGTGCTCCCATTTCCTCCCACATTCCACCAATTCTTCCATCGTCATCCATTCGGCATGAGTCAAAACTGCCTAAAGGCCTTAAATTTCAATTTTGAAGAAAATTGGCCCGTCGAAAAGATTTCTAAGTCCAAAAGATTTCTAAGTCCAGAAATTTGCATATTCTAGGAATATGTTACAGATATTCCTGTGGGGGTCCTAGTACAGCCTGTACGTAAAACATTCTACGAATGTCTAAATAGTCTGATGTGTCAGCTTGATGTCTTCTGCCCTTGCGAATATTTTAAAAAGATACTCTTGAAATTTCAGCGTAATATATCCTATTATTTTCAGAAATATATGCTAGGAATAAGTGTTCAGCATGAGTGAGTGTTATCACTCGCTGCCTTGTGATCAAGGGGGACACAAATGGTTCGAAACCCACGTTAAACTGTAGGTCCCATCCTCAGGACAATCATCCTAGGGATTTGAATCCCATCTAAATGTCCACACAATATGCTTAGAATGTGTCGGAACACTTGAGATCAAATAAAGTTATTCCTACCCGAAGGAAGGTCTACAACGCAAAGGGCCCTGGGCAGGGTGACCCGATTGTGGTTTTCCATTGAATGAAGATGACGCACTCAGGACTGGACCTACAGATTAACATGAGTTCCGAACTAACTTGATTATAAAGCAGCGAGTGTTACATTGACCAGGGATACGCATTCCTAGCATTTACTTTTGAAAATATTAATAGGATATATTATGTTGAAATTTTTCAGGAGCGTTCCTAGAATATTTTGAGAATTTCCGTAAGGACCGCCTTCAATCTGGTAAATCCCAAGGAATATTTTCAGTATATGCTCTCATCTCGGATGCGCAGATATATTTGTAGTATATCCCTGGAAATGTCTATGGCCAATGCTTTTGGACACCGCGACTTCCGAGATGCTATTCCTAGTATCGCCATGTTCTTTTGCCTTTTTCTAAGTGTCAAAGCTGCTGATTTTAACTCTTTAATAGTATACAAATACAATACATTTGGAGCCCATTTCTTTTTTTTCATGAACTAAATAACTAATATCTTTATCGAAAACAAAAGGAAGAAAGAAAATTTTATTACTACTGAATTTCCTGTATTTAGAGCAAAAGACCAATTAGTTATCACTACTTCGTGAAGAGTTATTAGCCTAATAAAATTGCAGTTTAATTAGGCAGATTGTTTTTCACGAAAGAGTACTAACTTACTTTCCTTTCGCACCCAAAGTACGCGAAATAGTCATGGAATTATTTTTATTTTCACTTTTGCGATAAAGATATGAGTAAATCGAGAGAGAAAAAAAAACCTTAGGTCTCTAAGGTCTGAAAAGGTTACCAAAAAAAAAAATGTATTCGGAAGTCTAAACGTGTACAAAAAGTGTTGAGAACTGAGTAGTGCAAAAGTAAAAAAATAAAAAAAAATAATAATCTTTGTGCATCTTGTTTATAGTGTAGTGCACTCTCCAAAGTCTATTCTCGTGGAACTGTTCATTAGTTTCCGCGTTCATCATTGTTTAGACATTTTTTTTTTTACCCCAATCGCTAATCTTTTCAACGATACATACACACACAACTTCGTATTGTTCAAAGAAATAAAATAATATCACGTATCCTGCCTGATCCATCTTCTGTACTTGTTTTCGTATAAAGTTACGCTGTGGTAACTTGCACAACCATCATCATTTGAACAATAACGCCTTTGTCTTATGATTCTCTTCTGATAAACATTAACTCTTCTGTTATATATTTATAAAAGTTTGTTGTGAATGTTCCATATGTCTCAGCTTGGTACTGATCTGATTTACCCATTCGAGTATGTTCTTTGTTTGTGTCAGTTGTTGAAACTACCGTGTCTTTCACAGTATGTTTTGAGTTTTAGCTAGATCACGCGAGGACGACAACATTTTAAAAAGTTCGACGGACTCTTGAAGAGTGATAAAGTGTATAGGTTGGGTTCAATAACATTTTTTTTTCTTCTTTAAAAAATAATAAACACGTCGTTCGTACAACAATGAAACTGGAGTTCACACGTTTCCAATCTACCTGTCACAGACTTACGTTATCAGATGTGTATGGAAACGAGGGTAGCAGCCTATTCGATAAAAACCTAAGCAATTTCTGTTGTTTTAGTACAACAAACAAACCGCTTGAGTTTGAGTTACTCAAACTCATAAATAAAATTCTCAGTGGAACAAACCGTAATGAATAGCACAGGAATTATTTAACACGTTAGAGCACCATTTCTGAAAATTTTTGTACGCGGCCAAAAACGTAAAACTGTATTAAGGTTTTTTCTTTTACTTTTTGTCAGTAGTAACACATTATGTCTACAGATGTCTCTGTGTACTTGGTCTGTTGACATTAATTTAGGTAGAGCTTTATACAACGTTTATTTTGTTTTGCGAAAAGTACAACGATAGTTAGTACTTCCGTACAATATTATTTTTAGTGTTCGAGAAAGGTTGTTGATTAAAAAAAAAAAGAAAAAATCGAAATGCCATGTTACTTACGCAAACTGCACACCAAGAGAGAACGTTGGGGCACCATGGAAATGTTTGTCTTTACGCTAGTAGTTTTCAACCGCCGGTCCGCGATATTATTGTACCGGTCATCAACAAAAATACTTTTAATTATTTTTTTAAACATATATTTTGTAGATTTCGACAGTTCAATATTGAGATTTAAATGTAAATTTTCTTTTTTAAAATAATCTAAATATGTGTTGTCAACTTTTGAACGTCAGATTAACCTCTTAACTTATTGACATCTTACCAGTCGCTGTTAAGTTTTACCCTATGATTTGCCGGTCCTTGAGTGTTAAAAGGTTGAAAAACACTGCACGGGGGCACGATTAGGTAACAGCTCCACCAGACTTGCTTTCTCAGCGTGTATCTATCTATCTGTCCTTATGATCGAAATGTTTAGACCAATTATATACGGTTACCAAACGTTCCGAATTTTGTCAACATGCTTTACTTAGTTTTCCGGGTTTTTTTTTTTTTTTTTTTGCTCTCTGCATATTTTTACCTTACTTGGAATTTCAGATTTTTGTAAGAATCTGCACCTTAACCTAATATTTTTGGAACGTGGAGCCCTATTCTAGAAATAGCAGTTTTCTAGATTTAAGCGTCATATCTTTTTTTTTTTCTCGCGTGATTTTTTGGATGAAATTGATCCATATAGACCTGTATATAAGGGTGCGATTTAATTTTATAAGGGCATTTGCGGTAAACTTTACATTTCTTGGGCTATAGCTACTCAGCGTCCATAACTATTAAGTGATCAACTAATTAATAATAGCTTAGTTACTTGTAGAACTTAAATAATGTATTGTTTTATTTTAGAACAATAAAACATAAGTAACGTATTATAACGACTCAGCACCAAGAGGGGAGAAAATGCTTTTGTTGTTAATGTTAGGACGCCAATACAGTATCGAGCGTGCTGATCAGCTTCCTCGACTGCCCCACTTGGCGTCGAGGAAACTTAGTCTCTCTAAATGTTGTCCAGCTTTTTAAGCAAGCTTGATGGATTTCTTTCCTTTAAACTGTCGAGTTTGTTCATCAATCTTCCTCGACGAGGAAGCTCGTCAGTGTAAAAGCGCGCTATCAACAAGCTTGACAATGTAATAGCACTTTTATTGGTACGACAGAGAGTCAGTTCTCATCGCCTACCTCGGACAAAAAGAGTAAAAAATATGAAAAATAAAGTTGTTTTGCTGTTGTAGAAAAATGGAAGATTTATTGTAAGTTAAAGATTTTTTTAGAGAAATTTCACTAATAATAATGTTCAGATTTAGTCTTTTAATAGACGCAACTTTTAAACTAAATTTGAGACCTAAACACACAAGTCTTGACCCTCAGCCTAACCACGGATAAGAAAGGGTCCTTTAGATCCCGGTAAGCCCTATCCCGAATTTTGACTGAGAAAATATGGGCAAATGATACTACTTTCTTCTCACTAATTTATGATCTCTTCTCAGCTCGAACCCGGAACCTTTTTGATTACAAGTCGACTAGCGAAAACCATTTACAGTACTTGAAACTCACACGTCTGACTC
>JAGDQP010031068.1:0-22171 GCA_022664845.1 Lepisma saccharinum | reverse complement strand
AATAATAATAATAATAATAAGTCACAGCCATATTCAATCCACTAGTGGATGAGGATTCTCTCCGAAGGGAGGAGTTGGTCTACTGCTCCCACGCTGACCAGACGGGTTGGGAGAGGAGAGCCGAAGCTCTCACTGTGATCGCCACTGTTTTTTATTCACAGCAGCTCCCCAATTGTCCTCACGATGCTGAGTCAGCACCGAAATATATATATATACTTTCATATCGTACCGATCTCAATAGGTATATTTTGCTTCGAAATCTACCTAAAAAAATACATTTTCCCACCTCATAAGTTTTTATTTTATCTAAAGTTTTAAACATTTCTCATTGTTGCCTTGCCGATGCTACTAAACGAAGTATACTTTTTTCTTGGCATTGTTATGGTTAGCGGAAAATTACCAAGAAATTCAATCGGTGGTTCAAATATCTCTCAAACAGTAGGCAGATAAAAACAAAGAGTAATACCGCAATACCCATTTAGCAACGAAACGCTTTGTCCCTAGCCAAATGAATTAGATGTTTCGTTTAATATTAAGGTGAATTGAATCGTGAACTTGAATTAAATCATTGTTCTATGTAGTCAAGACTTTTTAAAAACTTTGAGATGCAATACTGAAGTGAATATAATCGTGTAAAAAGAAAGGAAAAAATAATTTTCTCCTTCCTCTATTCTTGGATGCAAACTGGGACATTTGTACGTCCCGAGAATTATTTTCGGGATACCGGTAAGCTTATCCCAATTTTGGTACGCTCCCATATTTTCTGGACGAGTAGCTACCCTAACCAAGCCTGTTCTATTAAAAAATGCATTTCAAAATTGTGCAATGGGTGGACAAGGGATTTTCCTAAGGAAGTAGGAGACCACCTCGGAGTCCCATTTTGACAGTCTGTCTGTCGACAACTTCGTATTATTCATCCAAATTGCAGGGGCGGGTTTCTAGTTCCGGGGTTCAAATTTTAACTTAAGAATTAGGACTATGAAGGTTTCACAAGTGTAATGGAAAGAACTTGGCAAGACGAATACAAAGACGTATTATTCATGCAGATCACAGTGGCGGGGATCGAAATACCGGGAGAAGGAAATATTCAACTCAGGAACTGTTAGACCTAGTAAAATAGTTGAGGTGTCGTTGAAAAATCTCGGAGCAATTTTCCCAACGGAACATTAATAATTCAAGGATGCTTGCTGCTGAAGTTGTACCTCATATGCACAGTCCCCCGACTGAAATCTGCCTCACTTGTTTTTAGAAGTGCTTTTGATAATGCGCTCAAATGAAGTTGGAACAAACAAAATCCTAAATTCTAATACTGAACCTAGAAATTCCTTAGACTCGATCGCAGTAATTAAATATATTTACTTATATACTTACTTTGGGCTGCTGGAGATCTCTCCTTGCAACTTTTGATAGTGTGTGTCATCTTAGTTTCTTTTTTTTTTCATTTAAAATCAACAGCTGTTGCAAAAATGTTGCAATATCCAGAAACTATTGATAAAATGCAGCACAAGATTCAAAAGCACTGTCACCAAAACAAAACAAACATCACTATACACATTGCACACAAGGTTTCTCACTCACAACTAGTAATGAACGAAACTAACACTATGGTGTCTCTAATTTAGTCACTATCACGATCTCTCTTCATCCTATTATTAGTAATATACTACTACAGTATATACTTCCGATTTGCAGAATCAGTGACAATGTTTGTTTATCCGGTTCCCTATCCTGACGCAACTCAGCATATAGCGTCTCGAGAATAGAAATAGCCCAAAATATTCCGTTATTGTCGGAAACGAGCAAAAAAGAGGGCTTCTGGTACTTGTTGCATTTGGGGACATCCTTGGCACTTCGTTCTTGTGAACAAATATTTAAAACCAATAAATGTTTTGAATGAACTGATGAATGGTGGAATCTGAAAGGAATAGGAAGGGGAAAAATATGCCTTATTTTCCATTTGCAACTAATCCTGCCCTAAACTGCCTTTGGCAATGAGTGAATCACTGTTTTATGACACCGGCCTGTGTTGTGTGTGTGTTTTTTAAACAGTTTCGTTTGTTCATACAAGTTTATTCCTTTCCATTCGTTATTTTGAAATATAGAGAAAGGTCAAGTTCTTTAACATCAGCAACCCACAACACTCGTGATCATAAAGTACACCGCAGTTGTGAGCAGTGCTATCAGCGTTTTATCCTCTCTCTCTCTCTCTTACCACTCAATCTGCTTTTCCTGGTTCAGAGGGGGAAATTGGCCGGATATAGCACCCACGTGTTGTATTAACCTTCCCAAGAAGAGGCCGGGGAAGGGCAAAGGAAGCCAAGTGAAAGTCGAAGGAACCTTCAAATTGTCGTTTGCTTTCAGCGAGTTTATGATATTAACAATAAAAGTGTAGAAAGCGAAGATATTTTACAGAGGGCTCTTTGTTTTGAGTCGGGGTTAGAGATGTTAGCTTGGCCATGAGTTTTGTGTGACCAAATGGCTAATTTTAGCATACCAGTACAACCCTAATACTACAAGTAGTAGCAAAAGTGTTTTTCTTTATTGGGTAACATTACGCTCTGAAGACAAAAGGGACGACGGGGGGAAGAGGAACGCCTGGGAATTTCCGTTTTCCCGGATGGGCCAATCCACCCCTGGTTTCAAATTTTCTGGAGCCTTCAAAAGTACTTTCGAAGCCGTACCACTGTTTCACGGAGAGTAGAGGTTTCTCTTAAAGAAGCCCTGAGCAAACACAAAGCTAGCTGACATGGCAATGCTTCTGAGAGTTATTCGCATTCATTTAATACAGTATTTAAATTTTAATCTGATCGATTCTGAAAAGTAATTTTTGTTCATCCACAGAGCAAAACTGAAAGTATAACGTACTACAGACATACTTAGCCTGGCCTGGCCAGGTCTCTGATAACATTTAGCCTGGCCCGGCCAGGTCCGAAATCCACCCCTGTCAATATCTTTCTCACACTACTACAGGCAATTATGGTGTTATTTTTTCTATGTTATGACCAGTGTTTCATTCAAGGTTGTTAAAGCACGCTAAATAGGCCCATCCTCCGAAAATTATCATTTCATTTCCTGGAGAGATCTAAAATATTGCCGGGCAATGAAACTTCTTAACTTGTTAATGATGTAAGGTGTTACACATTAAGTGCAACAATGTGCATGTTATGCAACTAAGTGCACTTTAATTGACGTATAAAGCTTTGAAATAAAATCGTAAACTTATAATATTTTAAACAATATTGCCTGTAAAACAGGAAGCGCGTCTTGGCCATAAACATTTTAGTTCGAGCCAAAGTTTAAAAACTGGGAAGTGGTATTTTTAAATGAGTTACCATAGAGTTAGGAGTTTATATTCCTAACTCTATGGATCTTACAGAAAGAAGAATCATAGGAAAAATAATTTTAAGAAGTATTCGCTAAATGCGTAATTATTGGTGATCTACCATAAATGTGTACTCATATTCAATTAATCGCAAGTAAACGAAATATAATGAAAATAGATGTTTGCTTAAGACGAATCTCGAAGTTTAATGTCTCAGTAGAAAGATGAAATCGTGAAATAGAGTAGATTTTCCATTGTAAGCTATAAGGCAATTGAATTCAGTTACTCTATTTGATATGTAGCAAATAAATATTGATATGTCTTTGGTAGCAAATAAAGCTAAACTAGAAACTTCAATTACGCTATTTGCATGTTCTACCGACAACCTATAATTTTCCTAGCCTCATACTATAAGACACGTAACACAGTCCGAAGACAGGATCTGACCGAGTCTCTGGGCAAGATAAGTTTGTCAAATGCCTTCCATCGGATGAAGGACGGAACATACAATTTAACGTAGGTTCCGAACCACTTGTCCCCCCACCGGAAAACGAACCTGGTATCCCTTGATTAAAAGGTAGAGAGCGTTACCACCCAATATTTAAAAAGATGCAAGTACGGAAGAACAAGCTCGAAAATAAAAGTATGTCCTCCAAAAGAAGGACATTTAGTGCCTCTAAACGTGTTCAATATCTTCAAGCACAACTACGAAGAGTCAAATCATGTTACCAAATTAACAGTATCCTCCAATGCTTCTTTTCACTTGTAACAACAGCAGTCAACATAATTTTCTCCACAAACTAAATGGTCACTCCAATGCATTTTAGAAATCCTAATATGATTTGAATGTATCGGCACCTTGGAACCAGAAGATCCTATGTCCACATTTTGGCAAAATGAAGTTAACACTGTAAGCAAAGACCATGTACTGAAGGGTAACAACCCTGAAAATATCATCTCACAAAACGAGCTCCAAGTGGCTAGAACTTCAAACTTTAAAACTGTTTTTTTCTCAAAAGTAACAAAAGTGGACATAGTATATTCTAGTTCCAAGGTGATGAAATATAAATGCCACGTATGCACTTATGGCTCAGGTCGGGATATGCTAAGGCAAAGTAGACAGGAAGGAGTTGGCCAGAGCCTAAGTTGAAGGTATCATCCCAGTACTTGCCAACGGGACTGAGGAAAACCTAAGACAGGATGTGCTCGGCCGCTGGTATCGAACCCACACCTCTCGAATTAGAAGCCAACGTTCTACCAGCTGCGCTCAGAAATCATGAATTCAAATATATAATTAGAATGTTTCCAACGGGGTAGTTTGTTTTTTTTAAGTTACGATTGGTCAATGTGAGCTAAATCAGATTTAGGTTGCCATCAATTCATAAAAAAAAAAAAAAAAATGTGTTAGACCTACCTTTTGTGAATTCATCTTATGATTATGTTACACAAATAAAGGTTTATTCTTCTATTTACACACCAAGACAACACGATACTGATTTCCAAGATACACATGCAAAAAAATAAAGCTGCGGTAGTTCTGTTATTATTTAACTGTTATTATTTAATAGAAGAATTAATCAATTCTAAAGGGATATGTTTTCTTGTATAATGTTGTTCGGAGAGTGGCACCACTGTACCTATGTCTTATTTGTATTCAACTTACACGAATGATGTCATGTATTTCCTCTTAACAAAGTAAATATACAGAGTTGTATCTTCCTAGTTGCTTTGCTCATTCCAGTTATATTTTAGGCGATTACATATTTAACACTTTAATAATGACTTTGCGTTTCTGCTACTGTTCATCATATGCATCCTCCTCCTTCAAGGTTAAAATAAGATGCTGGAAAGAAAATGGTAAAAGAAAAGTTGTTGAAATTAATCGTATGCATGGGCTCCAGCAGCGGAAGGGGGGGGGGGCAAGGGAGGCATTTACCCCTTCCTGGAGTTTTGAAGCTGGCTTTAAATTTTTAATATAGTCATTTGTTGTAAGAAAATGAAATAGTCTGATTTAAATCCTTTTTTTGTATTAGAGAAAATGTTCTTCAGTTGATAAAACTTCTGTTATTTGTCTGGTAACATTTGGGTTTTGATTTAATAGTAACTATTGCGTACATTATTGTTCCCAAGTTAGTAGTTTTTTACCAAATTCTGCAAGAATTTTTCAGATTGGGAAGGTGTGAAGCGAAGTTTGGCTAAGTGGAATTTTGCAGGATTTATTTCAATTTTATAAAATATAGGTATAAATTTTTTGAAATTGGAAAATGTGTGCTCGAGAATTTAGGGGGGTCTAGCAGAATCTCTACTTGTAGTTTAGGATACCAGTCTGTCAGGAAATAACAAACTAACTCTATGGCTTACGGAACTCGCAAGTTCATCGCCGCAGTAACTAATGTTCGCTATTTCATTTTATCCTGGGCAATATCAAGCCAGTTTTCATCTTGAACATCTACCTCTCGAACATCTCTTCTAATATTGTAATCCTAATGACGTCTCAGTCTTCCCAACGGCCTCTTTCCTTTTGACATACCAAGTGGAATATAATCTTTGTTTCTCCCCATCCGACATACATGGCTTGCCCATCTTAGCCTTCGTGGTTTCATTATTCATTTATTCTTATAACGTCAGGCGAATCATACAGTATGTGGAGTTCTTCACTATGTAGTCTTCTCCATTCTCCGGTTATATTGTCCCGTTTCGGCCCGTATTCCTTTCTCGAAACCTTATTTTTAAACACACGTAATTTATGTTCAACTGCCATGGTCGTACTCCAACTTTCGTAACCGTAAAGTATTGTACGCAGAATAACGGTTCTATATATTTTTAATTCCAGCTTTCTTCATATTAATCGCGAAGTAAAGAGTTTCTGGGCTGGATAGAAACATGGGTTGCCCGATGCCATGCCAATCGATTTTTCATATCTTCGGTGACCTTGTTCTTACTTGTTACATATGCTTCACAGTATTTAAATTTATTTACTTCCTCGATGATATTCTTAATTGTTATGTATCAATTTCCTTCATCCTCTTTGTTTCAGCTTATCATGTATTTTGTTTTCTCTACGTTCATTTGTAGATCTATCTCATAGCAAGCTTCTACTAACACATCGATGTTACTTTGTATAGTGCATCTATATCGTCCTCTATTAAATCTACATCATCCGCGTATACGAACACTTTGTTTAATCCATTCAATCTTGCAATGTTAGTCGCTTTTTATCCTCATGTACATTCCACGTTCCTATCCAAATGTCTTTAATCCTGTTCTTGGAGATACCTGAAGTAGTCCCCGCTCGGAGATCCGACTGGGTGACTACTTTGCATAAATAATATTTTACCCCAGCGGAACCAATAGAAGCATTTGTTACTCTTTCTGTTTTTATTTTTAAATATTTTAAATTATTTAATTGTTGACATTGCAACGACAGGAAATATATGACCAGCTAAAAGTCAGCTTATACAGTTCTTAAATTCAGATTTCAGGGCTGGGTGCAAGAACATTCTTATGTCTGATATCTGACTGAAGTCAGACCGCTTTGTAAATAAGATAGCGTTTTAGATAAGATAGAGTTGAAGATACCGTTGTAAATAAGATACCGTAATTAATAAAATAGAGGTGTAGATGCGATAGAGTTGTAGAAAAGATAGCTTTGCAGATAGAGTTGTAAATAAGATAGGGTTTATGGATAAGATAGTGTTGTAGATAAGGTAGCGCTGTAGATAAAATAGGGTTGTGGATAAAATAGAGTTATAGATAATAAGGAATTGCAGATAAGATAGAGTTGTAGATAAAGTAAAATTGTTGATAAGATAGAGTTGTAGATAAGATAGCGTTGTAGATAAAATATAGTTGTAGATAAGAAAGTGTTGTATATAAAATAGGGTTGTAGATAAGATAGAGTTGTATATAAGATAGCGCTGTAGATAAAATATAATTGTAGATAAGATAGAGTTGAAGACAAGATAGCATTCTTGATAAGATTGTGTTGTAGATAAGATAGAGTTGTAGATAGGATAGATTTGTAGATAAGATAGATTAGTTCATAAAATAGCGTTCTAGATAAGATAAGGTTGTAGATAAAATAGATAGATAAGAAAATGTAGATGATTAAATAGTGTTGTAGATAGAGTTGTAGATAATTTAGCTTTGTAGATAAGATAGGGTTGCAGATAAGATATGATTATAGATAAAATACAGTTGTATGTATGATAGACTTGTAAATAAGATAGTGTTGTAGATAAGATTGAGTTGTAGATTAGATAGCGTTGCGCATAACATAGTATGGTAAAAAATTAAGTTGTAGACAATATAGAATTGTAGATAAATAGCGTTGTAGCTAAGATAGCATTGTAAATAAAACAGAGTTGTGGATAAAATGGAGTGTTGGATAGGATATAATTGTAGATATGAAAAGATGTAATTAAGATAGCGTTGTAGATAAGATAATGTAGATAAAATAAAGTTGTAGATAAAATAGAGTTGTAGATAATATAGGGTTTTAGACAAGATAGCGTTATAGACAAGATAAAGTTGTAGATAAAATAGTTGTAGATAATATAGAGTTGTAGATAAGGTGGCGTTGTAGAGAAGGTAGCGTTGTTGATAAGATAGTGTTGTAGATAAAATAGAGTTGTAAATATGATAGCGTTGTAGGTAAAATAGAGTTGTAGTTAAGATAGAGTTGTAGTTAAGATAGCGGTGTATATGAAATATAGTTTTAGAAAAGAGCATTCTAGGTAAAAGTTATTACTAGATAAAATAGAGTTGTAGATACGATCGCGTTGTAGATAAAATAGAGTTGTAGATACGATCGCGTTGTAGATAAAATAGAGTTAATGATAAGATGGAGTTGTAGTAAAAAGAGTTGTAGATAAAGTAAAGTTGTATACAAAATAGATTTTCAGATAAGATAGCGCTCTAGATAAAATATAGTTGTGGAAAAATAGAGTTTTAGATAATATAGAGTTGTAGATAAAATTGAATTGTTGAAAGATAGAGTTGTAGATAAGATAGCGTTGTAGATAAAATATAGTTGTAGATAAGAGTTGTAGATAACATAGCGTTGTAGATAAGATAGAGTTGTAGATAAAATAGGGTCATTGACAAGATAGAGTTGTAGATAAGAGTGCTGTAGATAGAATAAAGTTGTAGAGAAGATAGAGTTGTATATATGATAGAGCTGTAGATGAGATAGCTTTGTGGGTAAGATAATTTGGTAGAGAAAATTTAGTTCTAGACAAGATAGACTTGTAGATAAGATAGCGTTGTAGATAAGATATCGTTGTAGGTAAAATAGAGTTGTAGATAGAGCGCTGTTAGTAAGATAGCGTTGTAGATAAGACAGAGTTGTAGATGAGATAGAGTTTTAGATAAGATAGCTTTGTGCATAAGATAGTTTGTGGATAAGATAGGGTTTTAGAGAAAATTGAGTTGTAGACAAGATCAAGTTGTAGATAAGATAGCGTTGTAGACAAGATAGAATTGTAGATAAAATATAGTTGTGGATAATATATAGTCGGAGTCAAAATAGCGTTGTAGATAAGATAGAGCAGTAGATGAGATAAAGTTGTAGATAAGGTTGCATTGTGAACATGATAGAGTTGTAGATAAAATAGAACTGTAGGTAAGGTTGAGTTGTAGATGTGATAGCGCTATAGATAAAAAGAGTAGATAAAATAGAGTTATAGATAAGGTTGTAGATAAAGAAGAGTTGTAGATACGAAAGCGTTGTAAACAAGATAGAATTGTAGATAAAATATAGTTGTAGATAAGATAGCTTTGTAGATAAAAAAGTTTTCGATAAGATAGCGTCGTAGGTAAAATAGAGTTGTAGATAAGATGTCGTTGTAGATAAGACAGCGGTGTATATAAAATGCAGTTGTAGAAAAGGTAGTGTTGTAGATAGAATAGAGTTGTAGATAAAATAGTGTTGTAGATAAGATAGAGCTGTAGATAAAGTAAATTTGTAGGTAAGATAGGGTTGTATTTTAAATAGGGATGTAGATAAGATAGAGTCGTAGGCAAGATATCGTTGTACATAATATATGGTTGTAGATAAAAAGGGATGTAGATAAGATAGAGTTTTTTAAAGATAGCGTTGTAGATATGATAGTGTTATATATAAAACAGAGTTGTAGATAAAATAGAGTAGTAGATAAAATAGAGTTGTATAGAAACGGGGCACCTGTTTTTCCCCAAAGATCTAAGATAATCTGTAGTTGATTGACAACAGGGCAGAAAAATATAAAATCCTGGAGTTGCGCACTGTTTTTGATGCGACATTGACAAATCTCAAGATAATAATGCTTAACCAAATCATGAAATTGCGCACAGTTTCAATACCTTGGAGAATAAGGGTCAATATGAAAGAAAAAGTAGTTATTTAGAGCTACTGTTTACTATATTACATTTTTGCTCGATACAAAAAAATTCAATTTTTACAACTTTCGTCCTTAAGACTTGTGCCCCACAACTTTAAGAAATTTCATTCTTGAAACTTCGCTCGGGACGGGCGTTAGCCATAGTGCTGTCACCTCCCATAAAATTCATTTTATCTTTATCTTAAATTTAACTAATTGTGTCAGCTGCAATTTCTCGTGAATAGGCACCATAAAAAAAATAACTTTATTTCGCCTTTCACTTTCTTTCAGTACCTTTTTAACACAGTTCAAATTTCAACACGAACACACTCTTCATTTCTGCACACAGTTTAGTTTACAATAATTTTTCTGGAACATGTATAGAAGTTAGTTTAACTAACTTTCTTGACTTTTTGGTGAGGAATTTAATATACAAAATTTACGTAAATTTTAGGCCTTTTCTTTATCAATATGTATATTGTCCCTTAGTGTGAGCTAATGCTCGTTGGGGTAGATTTTATATTAAATTTTATTGTAATATTATGTAAAGAAAAAGAATAATGTAAATAATAGCCAAAGTCCTCTACTCTACGTCATTTTATTTAGTGTTGGCATTTACATATTTAGATGTAGGTCCATAGTTAGTTTACTCTTCTCCTAATCTTTTTTAACGTAAGAAACTGGTCGAATACTTTAATGACATCAAGGTTTTGCGTTTCTTCGTGTTCAATGCTCAAAATTGCCAGGTTACTTAAACGTATTTGTTTCAACTTACTTAAACACAGAGAACTTTGAAAAGAATTAATGGGACTTTTGTTAGATTAAATTGTTAGTAAGCGCGGAGGAAACTGAACTAATGAGAGGAGAAATTACCATCGGAACAGGAAATGAATCAAATGATCTGGCTTTGATTAGTTATCATCTTGGAATACAATAACTTTGAACGTGTAGTATTAGATTGGATTTACAATTCGCTCTTTTTCCTAACATTTTGGTTACCCTATTTTGATCAGTTATTTTCACTGAACGTGAAGCTTGTTTTGTTTTGTATCATTGATGCAGTACCAATCATTAAAAGGTTATTTAATTATCTCGGGGGTTCCCAAAAGTAATTCTAATACGGAATACTATTTATAAACTTTTATTCCCTCTGTTGTACACTATCGTTTGTAAGTTTTTCTTAAAATACGGCTTTTGACCCAATTAAATTTGTATTTGTTGGCAAAGACGATGTATTATTTGGTCCCATATCAGTTTTGGGGTCCCGTACAACGGGTAGGGCCCCGAAAAACAATACTGTTCAATGTTATTTTACCGATCTTGCACAATTGTATCTTCTTTGTCTCACGATTTCGTATAAATTACAAGACTGTGACTTTTGTGAACTCGGGGCCTATTGTTTTTATCGGATAATTATATTTTATTAGTTGATTGGGGGTCTCCCTTCGGGTCGACCCCTCCCCGCTCGTGGGGTCCTTATCGCCGCCATTGCATTGAAGACAATAGTAAACAATTTACTTCCCTACACAAATGACCTAATATAGTAACATGTTGAAAATGCATCGATACATCATTGCAGCGACCGAAAATCGAACACTCCCCACAGTTGCATGCCTGTTGACCGATGTCCTATCATTAAATTATTATCCCAACGATTCTGCATATTTGATATTACTCTGACATCAGCTGAACCATTCAATCATTGCTGATATACAGTGCCAAGTCACTCCCCTCTATGCGAAGATTTTAATTGAGAAGTCACTCCCCTCTGTGAAGATCTTAACTGAGAAATCTTTCTGGAATCCTAAGTCAAAGGAATATCCAATTTGTAAGAGAAATCTGTCGTTGCGGCGACAGTTCAATGGCAGATCACCGCTGGCATGCAACGTGCAACTGGAGGACCCGGCTTCGATTCCCAGTCCTCCATTAACCTTATACTTTTCTATCTGCATTTTTATTAACCAGTAGTTTGTTTTCCAAAATCTGTATTGAAACAGAATGTGAATGAATGCTCAGCTTAACACATCAGATACAACCATGATTTTTTCCTCAGTCGCACAGGCAAATGCTTGGAACGGTTCCTTGTAATTAGATCCTGGCCGACTACTCGCCACACATTTTTCTCTATCCTATCCCGGACTAAGCCAAAGATGCCTAAAGGCCATAAATAACAATTCACATTCAACAAACGGCCAGTAGCAAATGCTAAATTTTTAACTTACGATACTTTTTGACAGTTCTCAAACTGTAGAATTATGCAGCTACTGGAACCGAACAAGCGTGAAAAGATTAATTTTATAACATCTCATGTTGTTTGTCTCCGCTGGTTTTCCCATATGAGAGATGGGGTATCCCACAGGTTTTGTTTTTGGTAGATGTTTTACGGCCGGATGCCCTTCCTTACACCAACTCACATCAGTAATCCAGGTACGGGCAATCGAAACGTTACTATGAAATGGAGCTCCCACCGGGAATCGAACCTGGGACCCCTTTCGCCGAAGGTGAGTGCGGTAACCACATAGCTACGCAGCTATTTGAAAACATATAATAATCGATAAAATAATGACATGAACTCTTTGACTTTTTTTTTGCTAGTATTGTGAGTGATTGACAAATTACTCGAGAATCAAGGAGCAATTCTATCCTTTTACCCTTTTCCTTTTGCTCTTTTCAACGCGCAATTTCTACATCATATTTTCACAAAATGAAATGTCGGAAAAGTAAGGCAAGTGCCCCCACCCCTAATCGCCGTCTATGGTTCAGTATATATATTCATATCTGATAGTTAACAAAATTCGACCAGTCATAGCGCTTAAACAGTTTACTTTTGGAATATGAACGATTTCTGCAACGTAATTGGCTGAAGGAGAAGAACGGTTCTGTGGATGTATTTTTAGTCGATATGGAATCTCAGGATAATAATACAAGTAATAAACATAATAAGTATATCCTACTAGGACTCTCTGCTTCATACTGTAAACTTTAATTTAATTTAATTTTATTTAACTTAAATGTCCCTTAGCTAGTAAGTTAGTTTGTTTTATTCAATTTAATGTGTCCGGTATTGTTTAACAAACAATCTACGAAACATATCATATATTTATTATTAAAGATCACAGAATTAATTGGCAACGTTTCATGCCATTTCTTGCGCAACTGCATTAAAATTGTTATTTGATTTGCTTCTCATCTGCGTGGACAGATAAGCTGAAGAAAGTGTGTGTAAATCCATTGCACCCGTATAGAAAATAGAGTCCTAGATATAACAAAGTTATAAATAAGATAAAATTGTAGCTAAAATATTGTTGTAGATAAGATATGGTCGTAGATAAATAGTCTTGTAGATAAGATAGTTATAGATAAAAAAGAGTCGTAGATATAATAGAATTGTACATAGGATAGATCTGTCGATAAGATAGAGTTGTAGGTGAGATAGCGTTAAAGATAAAATAGAGTTGTACGTAAAATAACGTTGTAGAAAAAGCAGAGTTGTAGATAATATAGTTCTAGATAAGATAGCGTTATAGACAAGATAGAGTTGTAGATAAAATGTAGTTGTACTTAAAACAGCGTTGTAATTAAGATAGCGTTGTAGATAAAACAGAGTTGTAGATAAAATAGTGTTGTAGATAAGATAGCGTTGTAGATAAGATAGCGTTGTAGATAAGATAGCGTTAAGGACAAAATACGGTTGTAGATAAGATAGCGTCGTAGATAAAGTTGTATAGAAGAGAGAGTTGTAGTTAAGATAGAGTTGTAGATAAAATAGTGTTGCTGATAAAGTAGGGTCATAGATAAAATAGAGTTGTAGACAAGATGGAGGTGTAGATAAGAATGAGTTTTAGGTTAGATAGCGTTATAGATAAAATATTGTCGTTCATAAAAAAGGTGTAGATAAAGTAGCGTTGTAGATAATATAATGTTGTAGATCAGATAGAGTTGTATATGATAGAGTTGTAGATAAGATAGTGTTGTTAGTAACATGGCGATTTTGATAAGATAGAGGTGTAGATAAGATAGAGTTGTAGAGTAGATAGCGTTGCGCATAAGATAGTTTGGTAGAGAAAATTGAGTTGTAGACAAGATAGAATTGTAAGTAAGATAGCGTTGTAGATAAAACAGAGTTGTGGATAGAGTTGTGGATAAAATTGAATTGTGGATAAAATGGGAGTTGTAGATAGGATAGAGTTGTAGATAAGAAAAAGTTGTAAGTAAGATAGCGTTGTAGATAAAATAGAGTTGTAGATAAGATAGCGTTGTAGATTAGATATAGTTGTATATACAATAGTGTAATAGATAAGATAGAATTGCATATAAAATAGAGTTGTAGATAATATAACGTTGTTACTAAGATAGCGTTTGTAGATAACATAGAGTTGCAGTTAATAACGTTAAATATAAAATAGAGTTGTAGACAGGATAGCGTTCTAGATAAGATAGTGTAGATAAGAAAAATTGTTGATAAGATAACGCTGTAGGAAGATAGCGTTGTAGTAAAACAGAGTTGTAGATAATACAGTGTTTAGATAAGGTAACGTCGTAGACAAGATAGAGTTGTAGATAAGGTAGCGTTGTACCTGTAGATAAAATAGAGTTGTAATAAGATAGCGTTGTAGGTAAAATAGAGTTGTAGATAAGATATCGGTGTATATAAAATTTAGTTGTAGAAAAGATAATATTGTAGGTAAAAGTGATTTGTAGATAAAATAGATTTGTAGATACGATAGCATTGAAGACAAAATAGAGTTGTAGATAAGATAGAGTTGTAGTAAAATAGATTTGTATATAAGACAGCGTTCTAGATAAGATAAAGTAAATTTAAGAGAAGATATCGTTGTGGAGAAAATAGAGTTGTAGATAAAATAGCTTTGTAGAAAAGATAGGTTTGTAGATAAGATAGGGTTGAAAAATAGATAGGATAGTAAATAAGATAGGGTTGTAGATACGATAGAGTAGTAGGTAAAATAGAGCCCTAGATAAAAGAGTTGTAGGTTAGACAGAGCTGTAGATAGAATAGAGTTGTTAATAAAATAGAGTTGAAGAGACGATAGAGTTATAGAAAAGATAGGGTTGTAAATAAAGAGCGTTGTAGATAAACAACCGATGTAAATAAAAAGAATTGTAGATAAAATAGAGTAATAGTTAAGGTAAAGTTGTAGATAAGAAAAATTTGTAGATTAGATAGCTATCTAGATAAACTAATTTGTAGATAAAAAGGCGTTGTAGATAAAATAGAGTTGTAGATAAAATAAAATTGTAGATAAAATACAGTTGTAGATAAGATAGTGTTGTAGATAAAACTGTGTCATGAATAAAATAGAGTTCTAGAATAGAATTGTATATAACATAGAGTTGTAGATAAATATATTTGTAGATAGGATAGAGCTGTAGATAAGATAAATTTCTAGTTATGATGGCGTTGAAGATAAAATAGAGGTGTAGATAAACTAGTTGTAGATAACAGAGTTGTAGATAAGATAGAGCTGTAGATAATATAGAGTTGTAGATAAAAACGAGTTGTAGATAAGATAGCGTTAAAGATAAAATAGGGTTGTAGATAAGATAGTGTTAAACATAAAATAGAGTTGTAGATAAAAGAGGGTTGTTGATAACATAGCATTGTAAATTAAAAAGAATTGTAGATAAAATAGTGTTGTAGAAAAGATAGTGGTGTATAGTTGTAGAAAGGATAGCGTTGTAGGTAAAAGTGATTTGTAGATAAAATAGAGTTGTAGAAAAAATAGTTATGGATAAGACAGAGTTGTAGGAAAATAGAGTTATAGATAAGAAAAGTTGTAGATAAGATAGCTTTGTAGATAAAATATAATTGTAAATAAGATAAAGTTGTAGATAAAGTAGATTTAAGAGAAGATAGCGTTGTGGAGAAAATATTGTTGTAGAGCAGATAGCTTTGTAGATAAGATAGTTATAGATAAGATAGATTAGCAGATAAAATAGTGTTGTAAATAAAATAGAGCTGTAGATTGTTATGGTATCTTCACGCTGCTTACTCTATACTTCTCAAACTACACAAGTCTAAGAAACGTTTAAAACCATCCACATATGATTCGAAAAAATATTCTTTTCACTATTGCCACGGATATTTAGGGACCTAACGGAGGACACTTAATGTCCACGGTTCGTTTCTACTACTTTCTTTGAGATCTATATGAAATTTTAAACGGGCGCCAGGCCGTATCCGGCAAAAAAAAAAAAAAAAAAAAAAGAATATACAAAATAATTAGAGGTAGAATGTATGATGAATAATTTGTTAACTCCCAGATCAGATTTACGCAGATTTCAATGGCAAACTCGACCGGCTAGAATAATCGTTACTATCATGAAATAACAATACCTCTATTAGCTTAGTGAGGGATAATATAACGTTTTATTTGAATACGAGATTTGTACAATAGAGATTTCTCTATGGACTTTGGCTATAAATATTGAAATGGGGACAGAACTTTATATGACGGTTAAGTTATAGGCTAGGCGATGATTATTTTTGACTCAGTACTTTCTTTCTACAAACGGAACCTTAACCAAAATAAAACGAATCACTTTTATCTGTTTAAATTAACTATATCATTCCCGCAATTCCCAGTTTCTGGCACAAAACAAAAATCATTGAATTCTTTCTGTTGAGATTTCTATTCAACACGGGTTCCTTGCTGGTACTCTATATCAATTTGTTATCTCACACACATATATAACTCAACGAAACACTCAATAAAAAAATAAAAACCTTTTACGTGTGTTCCCCAGATTCTTGTTAAAATAGAAAATAATAATTGTGAGCCGTCCTGAACAGAAATTTTGCCTGATAAGATCAGACAAAAAACTTTCTCTACCAATCTAAATAGAATGGATTTCTATAGAGACGCTCCCCACTTGGGAACTCAGGAACACCTCTGACCGGGGGGGGACCTTCTATCTAAAAAGACAGAGTTTGGGAGGAAACATGTCCAAAACTATTGAACCACTCTCCCGGGGGTTTGGTCATCAATATTTTTAGGGGAAGAATCTGGTGGGGGGGAGGCACACCATCAATTTTTAGTATTTCATACGCATATACTCATTTAGCGCTGAACTTTGCTATACTTTTACTACCGCTGATCAACGAAGTATATTCTCTTAGGAGTACCAGCACTCTACGTAAAAAAGAAATATTACAGTAACTGAAATGAGATATTCTACTTTCTCTTTCTCTCTCTCTTAGAAATCTCAATCTAAACCTAGGCCTATTCCATTATCTTTACTCCGCGGAAGTATGCCAGAAACACGTCCCAAGCTCGAACACAAAATTTCTGAAATCTTACTAGCTACTTCATTCTTTAGATAAATTTATGTGCTGCACACGGTCAACGCTGATAAAAAAAAGACGAAAGAATCTTACACCAAAATTTCTCAGGACTCGCAATACCAAACATGAAACTTACTCATTTAGTGATTCTTTCCCCACACACTATTACCTGTCCATTTTCAATATTTTCTTTCTTCGAGGGTTGAAATCGGCCTCGACACTGCCATTTCCATAAGCCCTCACTCTACACCACCACACGCTTCAGCGTTCCAACGTTGTCTCTCGAGCCGCTTGCTTCTCTCACAACCCCCTCTTCTCTCCTGCGCAGCAAGAAATCCAGTCAATCACGGCCGCTATTCAAAACATCTGACCTCCTCTCTTCTCGTTTGAATCGCTGACGCGGGAGGAAGAAAGCAAAATCTTGGCGCGTTCTGAAAACTGCCTCCCTAACTGACCCCCAAAACCTACGTGACTATATGCGACCAACGCACTCTGCTATTCCCCCTTTCCCTTCCAAGCAACAAAACAGATTTCGGAAAGAGGGCAACTACTCCTAGAGCCACGGAAAGTCGAACTTTTAAGAGCATCAAAATACTTAACGTTGTATCCATAGAGAAATCGTTTTGCAGCTTTAAATACATACTATAAAATGAATAAAAGATTAAATGAATTCATATATATACATCACTAAACATAATAATTTCACATATCACATTACGAATAAATATATATGATTATAATTGAAGAAAGAAGGAAAAAGAAAAAGAAAGAAAATAAGGCTAGAGATTTTGGGCTTTCTGTATGGGGTGTGATTAGTTTAGTTATTTAGCTGGCCAGCTAGCAATGGGGGGGGGGGGGTTAGAAGAAAAGAAAACACATTTAAATACACACAATAAATTAAACATAATATGTACAAATAATATTTAAGTTTCTTTATTACCCTGAAACCTCCCTCATTAAATCCACTGAGTTCATTATGTCCAGTACAGGGGGATTCAAAATTCAACCTCCACTATTCACATTTGGAACTCTCGACAATGCCATGCAAGACCTAACAAGATAAAATAGAGTTGTAGCTAAGATAGAGCTGTAAGTAAGATAGCTTTGTGGATAAGATAGGGTTGTAGATAAAATAGAGTTGTATATAAGATAGAGATAAAGATAAAATAGAATTGTAGATAAGATAGGGTTGTAGATAAAAAGGAGTTGTTGAAAAATAGAGTTGTAAGTAAGATAGCTTTGTAGATAAGATAGAGTTGTAGATAAAATAGAGTTGTAGATAAGATAGAGTTGTAGTTAAGATAGCGTTGTTAGTAAGATAACGTTGTAGATAAAATAGAATTGTAAATAAGATCGCCTTGTGCGTAAGATAGTTTTGTAGAAAAAATTGAGTTGTAGATAAGATAGCGTTGTAGGTAAAAGGGTTGTGGATAAAATAAAGTTGCAGGTAATGCAGAGCTGTAGATAAAGTTGTTGATAAAATAGAATTGAAGAGACGAGAGAGTTGTAGAAAAGATAGGGTTGTAGTTAAGAGAGCGTTGTAGATAAAAAAGCGTTGCACATAAAATGAATTGTAGATAAAACAGGGTAGTAGATAAAGTAAAGTTGTAGATAAGATAGAGTTGTAGATAAAATAGGGTTCTAGATAAAGTAGATTTGTAGGTAAAAAAGCGTTGTAGATAAGATAGAGCAGTTGATAAAATAAAATTATAGATAAAATAGTGTTGCAGATTGTATAGTGTTGTAGATAAAATAGTGTTGTTGATAAAATAGTGTTGTTGATAAAATATAGTTGTACATAAGATAAAGTTGTAAGTAAGATAGCTTTACAGATAAGATAGGGTTGTAGATTAAATAGAGTTGTAGATAAGGTAGCCTTGTAGATAACATAGAGTTGTAGTTAAAATAGGGTTGTTAGTAAGATAACGTTGTAGATAAGATCGCGTTGTGCATAAGGTAGTTTGGTAGAAGAAATTGAGTTGTAGATAAGATAGCGTTGTAGGTAAAAGAGTTGTGAATAGAGTTGTAGATAAAATAGGGTCGTAGATAAAATAAAGTTGTAGATAAGATAGAGCTGTATAATTGTAGATAAGATAGCGTTGTAGACAAAATAGGTTTGTAGTTAAAATTGAGTTGTACATAAAATAGAGTTGTAGATAAGATAGCGTTAAAGATAAAATAGAGTTGTAGGAAAATAGTGTTGTAGATAAGATAGAATTGGAGATAAGATAACGTTGTAGATAAAATAGTGTTGTAAAGGAATAGAGTTGTAGTTAACATAAAGGTTTAGACAACATAGCGTTGTAGACAAGATAGAGTTGTAGATAAAATATAGTTGTAGATAGAGTTATAGATATAGTAGCGTAGTAGATAAGATAGCGTTGTAAATAAAACCGAGTTGTATATAAAATAGAGTTGTAGATAACATAGCGTTGTAGGTAGAATGGGGTTGTAGATATCGTTGTAAATAAGATAGCGGTGTACATAAGATATAGTTGTCGAAAAGATAGCGTTGTAAGTAAAAGTGATTTGTAGATAGAGTTGAAGATACGATAGCGTTGTAGGTAAAATAGAGTTGTAGATCAGATAGCGTTGTAGATAAAATAGTGTTGTGGATAAAATAAAGTTGTAGATAAAATAGAGTTTCAGATAAGATAGCAGTGTAGATTAAATAGTTGTAGATAAGACAGATTTGTAGATAAAAAGAATTGTTGATAAGATAGAGATGTAGATAAGATAAAGATAAAATGAATTGTATGGGCGGTAACAGCACTATGGCTTACGCCCGTCCCGAGAGATAAGATAGAGTTGTAGATAGCTTATCGTTGTAGATAAGATAAAGTTGTAAATAAAATAGAGTTGAAGATAAGATAGAGTTGTAGATATGATAGCGTTGTAGATAAGATAAATTTGTAGATAAAATAGCTTTGTAGATAGGATAGAGTTGTAGATAAGATAGGGTTGTAGATAAGATAGAGAAGTAGTTGAGATAGCGTTGTAGATAAAATTGAGTTGAAGATAAGTTATAGTTGTAGATACAGACTATGGAGAAGATGCATTTTTACAACAGAAAAATTAAAACTTTATAAAATAATATAAATAAGGAAAACCATTAAAACAGAGAAGAAGTTCTAAGACCAATTATGGAAGCAAATGTATCTGGAACTAGAGCTTAAAAGTTGACCTGGGAAAACAAGAAACTCGTACAGAAATCCTCTAAGGGAGTTCTTAGAAACCTACTTGGAGAAAGATGTACAGAAAATGTACACATTAACACCAAGGGCGCCCATCTTGTGATTTTCAGAGGGTGGGAAAAAATAAAGCGACACTTTTTCTGTGACTTATTAAAAGTTATCAACAGGATAACCACTAAAATATTTACTAAATTAAAGGCGCAAAAAGAACAATATCATGAAGTATATTAAACCTACCTAAAAGTATACTGGAAGTTGACTGGGAATGCTTAAAAGAATATAATAATGTTAATGATTTAGTTTGTAAACTTTATGATATTATTTATGGAATATCTGTCAAATGTATCCCCTGCAAAAAGAACTCTGTCCCAAAGTATCCGTGCTGGTTTACTAAAGACATTATTAGGAAACTCAACGTTAAAACAATTTACTCGTATCGTATAAAGTCTACATACAAATTCAAAACCCTACCGGGAATTTGTTCGATTGCGTAGGGAAGTCAAGAAAGACATAAAAATAACCAATAAGACCTTTATGTCAAATTCTGAAAATAACATCAGTAATGATCCAGATCAACGGTGGAAATTTATTAAAAACAAAACATCTTCCCCAAAAAATGTATTAAAATTTGAAGGTGAGATTGTGTAACAATGAAGAGATAGCTAATACGTTTGCACAGTATTTCCAATCAGTATTTGTATCCTCTTCATTCAGTAATTTTGATATTAATTCTACGGGTTACGAAGAAATTGGAATACTGTCTGTTGACCAAATACATTTGAATGAAATAGAAAAGGCTATCAAGAATCTAAAATCCAAAACGACGGTTACATCTAATGGTATACCCTCGTATGTAGTGAAAGAATGTATTGATAAATTTAAATATTCCCTATTGATTGCGTTCAACTTGGCACTAAGAACATATATATTCAGTAACAAATTAAAATCTGCTTTAGTTTGTCCTATACCTAAAAAAAACGACAGACGAGAAATTACCTACCACAGGCCTAAGGCAATCTTACCAGTCTTTGCGAAAGTTCTAAACAGATTGTATATTAAAGAATTATTAATCATGTGAAGCTAGTTATCTAAACAACATGGCATTGCGTCACAAAAATCCAAGATAACGAACATTGCAGTTGTTACAGATTTTATTAAAAACCCATTGGACGAAGGAAAGCAAGTCGATGCGATTTATATTGACTCTGAAAAGACGTTTGACAGAGTTAATCGCAACATACTACTAGGTAAATTAAATCGCCATAACTTCTCTCCATCCTTGATTAGGTTAATGTGCTATTATTTAGTTAATCGCAGACAGTCTGTTCTATTAATGAACACAAATCTGATGAATCTATGTCAGGTGTCCGGCAAGGCTCGCATCTTGGACCGTTGTTATTTCTCTTGTTCATTAATGGCCTACCAGAATTCATACCGGATAGTGAAAAAGTGCTACTTGTGGATGACCTCAAATATATGCTAAAATTAATTCCATGGAAGATACCATAAAACTACAGCATAGTTTAAACAACTTTACTAACTGGTGCGCTATCAATCAACTTTGCACAGAATCAGTATCATTGTTACAGTTTCGTGTCCCGTTAGTAAAAACTCGCGAAGACAACACTGGGCTGGTCTCTTCCACTGCAAAAAGACATGGACAATATAATGACGAAGTCACCAACGTGGAGACTTGTCGGTCTATAACTAAAGTATTGCCACCTGTAACTGAATTTTCTGATTTAAAAAAAAATCCTTTCGGCAGGCCTACAGGCTGAGGTAGATCTCGAAGTTTTTTTTTTATTTTCAAAAATTCAAATCTCGCCTTATATGAGCGCTATCGAGAAACTAGCTATTGATTTATAGATTAATCATCAAGAGCTTTTCAACGATATCCCACAAGACGAGGTTTGAAAAATCTCGAATTTCCACCCCCAGCTCAAGCCCACAACCCTTGAATCTTTGGTGTCACCGTAAACTTTATAGGGAGTAC
>JAGDQP010031067.1:0-22171 GCA_022664845.1 Lepisma saccharinum | reverse complement strand
AAGTTCATCTTTGGCTTCAGACATGATTGAGGACCACCTGATGGATATGGATTTTAATCTCGTGGGAAGGAAAGGGAAACCTAGGTATAAACCTAAACTTAAGCGGTAATCTTTTACTTGTTTTTGCAGAGAATTTTATGATTTCCGTTTATTTTATATGATTATGCTCCTTAGCTGTTATGTTTTATAGTGTATTTTTGTTTTATCTTGTGAAGACCCATTTACAGGCTTCCATTAAGTTTTATAGTGTAGTTTTGTTTTATATTTTGTAAAGGCCCATTTACAGGCTTCCTTGTTATACTGGCCATTTACACCAGTGGGCTGATTGTGAAGACCTTTTACATCTTCATCTTTTATATTCTTGTTATTTTAATTAACAGCTAAATTTTTATATGACCAAGATAAGGGGCTTCCCCCGTATCGGGACGGGCGTAAGCCATAGTGCTGTTACCGCCCATAAAATTAATTTTATCTTTATCAGCTTATTCTTATTGCTTGTTTCCTTACATACTCATTTCGCTTATTTGTGCTTCCCCCCCCCCTTTCTAAATATGATTAAATAATTACGATTGATTAAAACATTACATAGTTTAAATTAACAGAAAAATTGAGATCTATTTACAAAGTAGTTCTGTAAACATTTCATCTAACTGCAAAAGGAAGTTGAAAGTGAGGACTAAAAATGTCATGTATGTGCGTGTGGTATATATATATATATATAGATGTTGTGTCACTTTATCCAGTGTAAAGTAGGATTGAAGGCCATTTCATCTAGTGTATACCAGGAAGACAAGGGGGGGCCTAGTCGGTAGCGCGCTCGACTTCAGTGCGACCGGTCCTGGGTTCGATTCCCGGTGGGGGCTCAAAATTTCGGTGTTGACCCAGCATCGTGAGAACAATGGGGAGCTGCTGTGAATAAAAGACAGTGACGATCACAGTTGAGAGCTTCGGCTCTCCTCTCCCAACACGTCTGACCAACTCCTCCCTCCGGGAGAGGCCTCATCCTGAAGTGGATTGAATATGGCTGTGAATTATATATATATACTGTATATATATATTCTTCTTTATGCGTATGTTAGGAAAATTTATGCGTAATATTGATACGTCCATGTAACACCGACATAGATAGCGGAGCTATGTAGAAAAAGTATAATGTAGTTAAAAGATTGGCGTCTGTGGGTAGGGTTCGAACCAACCTCGTCAGCTTTATGAACAAAAAGAAATAAAAAGAGAATTAACATGACCCTACATCCACGGCTACAAGTCAATATGGTAGAACAAGCTCCGAGCTAAACTCTTCAAATGTAAACAAGGTAAAAATTATATATAGCGCCTTTTTGTTTAATTTTCGTTGTTTCATGTATCTATGATCTAATCTTCCATTGAATGCTATTTCCCTAGATTCTATACATAAGAAAACTATATCCTACAATTTGGTAAAAGTTTTAAAAAAGGTGTTTAATGTCCCAAGTGAGAATAAGCAACACTTCATCGGTACTGATTACGAACGCGCTGATATCGCTGTATTAAATTTATTTTATGATCAATACTAGTGAAAGAATAACTTTCTTCAATGTATTTAACCACAGAGAATGCTTGTCAGTAGAGGCTAGTAGATTTTCTTAAAATGTGTTTATTGCTTTTAGGTATCTTAGGCTCAGACCGGAGAAGTTAGTAGCTGCAGAAACTGGTGTAACTAGTAAATTAATATTTGAGAGTGGATACTCATGTTTTGCGACATTGCCACATAAATCATATCAGAACTTAGTTTTTTTTAGAGACCAACAAGTGGGTTTTATAAAAATTATAATAAATAACAAAAAATTATATTACGATAAAGAAAATTGAGTTTGTTTTGTAGAGGAACTTATCTGTGGATGAATGGCTTATTCCTAACATGTTTCTTACAGTGGGAAACATTTAATTTTGTAATTTAGGCTTTTGAAAGAGACCGGTCATTTTATTATTGACTGAGTGTACATTCCACATCAGTAACGTAATTTACATCCTAATCTCCAAATTCTGCCATGCCTTTCATGTGGGAAAAACATGCGGACCCTTGAACATTCGAATTTACAACCATCACCACTTTTACACCATCAACAAACCATATACTTCAGTTTCCTTACGTACCCATACAACACCAATTTTTATATGTCTCCGTGTTGTTATAACATTCTGCCTTCAACGACTAACACCTCAACACACCGCCTGTGGAAAGGAGTCTTTATTCACGGTTTGAGCGCAATAATGAAACCTAACCTAAACCTTCAATAACTCTTAATCTCCCATTTTCATACATTCGCCGCCGTCACAGCATTTTCAATACTTAACCTTACATAATCCCATCCTAAAACTTACACGTAATGCGTTAGTCAGTTGTTCCAAACTTGATGCGTTGTTTGCTACGTGGGACTATTATCACCTCACTCATATACGTGTTCGTCATACTTCTATCTTCCTTGAGAAAACCTTATAGAGGCCCAAACATAGTTCTTTTATTTGTGTGTTATTTGTGTCCACAATTAGAACAATATGATGTTAGTGCCGGGCCGCGGTGGCTCAATTGGTATAGCGCCCACCTCTGATCCTAGGGGTCATAGAATCGATCCCTGCCCATGCCATGTGGGCTTTGTGGTGGACAAAAACCGTGTGCGTGGGTTTTCTCGGAGTTCTCCCGTTCCCTCCCACTTTCTTCATTCCACCAATTCATCTCATCATCTGTTCGGCCCGAGTCAAAGTTGCCTAAAGGCCTTAAAACCAAATTCAAATTAAAATGATGTAAGTACCCTTTTCTTTTTTTACCTTAAATTGCCCCTCCGGCTTTCCTTTTCCTTAGTGATATATATGGTGCATTTGAATGACGTGCTTGGTAACACATACGGTAGGGTGGTTCAAAAAAAAAATAATCTTTCCAAAATTGATGTGCCCATTGATTTTTTTGTTCCCTTTTGTGAGAAAACTAATTAGATAAAATTTCATTTAAAAATTTTGACATTTAGTACTGCCGCATTGCGGTACAAGATTTATTCATATAATAAAACGGTTAACGTTAAATAAGCAGATATTTTTAATTTCGATTCAATATTAAATACAAGATATCAGTTTTTGTTATTATTTTCAGTTATCAATTTAATCAGTTTGTTTTTATGAATTTTAACATTTAGTACTACCGCATTACGATACAAGATTTATTCAAATAATAAAATGGGTAACTTTAAATAACCATATCTCTTATACAAAGTGAAAGAAAAAACAACAGATATTTTTAACCAAGATTCAATAATGAATACCAGATACCAGTTGCACAACTCGCCATTGAAGAACTCGAGGTTTTTCGTAGTCAGGTCATCTTCTCCGGCATATCTGACAGATCTCGTACTGGGTTTGACCTGATGCTGAGTAGCAAGTAGTCGGTCTGCTATCTGCAATTTTGCTTCCTTGCATACAATGTCTGAGAAAAGGCCAAGAGGGGATAATTCTTCGTCCAGATAGCACAGATGGCGGAAAATGGCCTTAATTCCTATTTTGTAGATTAACTTTGAGGTTGAGTTCTTACGCGCATGCAGCAGTAGTAAATATTATCCGATTTTAATAATATTTAAAATAAATTATTTATTCACAGTTTGGAACAAAATAAATAATGGGCGCCTGTAATACGACGACTTTAACTTTCCCCATAGTTTGATGAACCACTCTAATGTACAGATAAAAGATATGCAAACATAAGGGATTTTTTTTTGTCAGCAATGTGTTAGCTGTAACTGATTTTTCAGTAAAATAATGAAGATACCTGATTCTTGCATCCAATCCTTCTATAAGAACTTGATACGTCAGTACTAGGCAGTACTGGATTACGGATCTAAAATCGGCTAGCTCAGAAATAACGTGGACGTAATGGAAAACCTGTAAAAGAACGGGAATAGTAAAAGAATCTGTAAATCTAACTACGCGTATATGTAGACTCCCAAACAACCTACTGCGTGAAGTACGTTCCGGACTGGCATCGGAGAGACTTATCGTATCTATATCACATACCGAACTGGCATCGGAGAGATATAACAGGGTGTCTACTGACCTGGAAAACCTGGAATTAGTCTGGAATTTTATTTTGGACCAGGAAACCCTAGAAAAAAGCGTGGAATTCGAGGCAGAAATTTTATTTTTTTAAGTTATTATTTTCCAACTTAAATTTTCGCTTTATTTATTTCACTTTGTAAACATTTAAAATAAACTTTATTGAATTTGTAAATTTAAGGTCACAGAGTGAGGTACTTTCAGTAATTATTTTTTGTAAGAAGCTCTCAGGAACTCGCAGACTTCTTGTGAGTACAGGTGTAGTGACCCCGAGGTCAGTCATACTTCTTCTTTCTGATTGATGCTCTGTTTTTCTCCTCATTCCAACTTTCTTGTATCCTCTACTCTAACCATGCATGTCTTATTTTCTAATTGAGTTAATGTGCTTATGTACTTTGGGTCTGATCTTAAACAAACTAAGTTTTGAAGTTACCTTAACTTCAGTGTATATTTTGTCAAGTATTTGAATTCAAATAAAGCCATTTTAAACGCACCGAGGACCCAATTACAACTATTATGACTCGCTTGAATGCCTTTAATGTCGGCCTTTTAAGTAGTTGCTTCAATATGAATTGAATAGGTTCGGAACGGCACTTGCTGAGTCCTCAGGGCGTCGTTGAGATGTAATTTAAGTGTTTATGTAGTTTTTTGGTGAGATTATATTGTATGTTAAATGTAAATACTACGGCCAGCTAATTTACTGAGGTACACTTTCCTTAGGTTCCTACTTATTTATTCGAGATTATCCCAGTTCGAATTTTAACACGTCTGTGTTTACCTGTACATACAATACTGTGATAATTTGTAGCTTTCATAATTCTTATACTTGAACAGGAATTTGTTGTAAATATGACCTGAATACATTTTACCTACACATGGCAGATATTCGACTCCAGTTCTGCCAATATGGCCGCAGCCGCTCACTTTTTTTTTTTTTAAAGACAAATTTGGTATCAAGTAACAGTGGCAGCGGAGTGATTTAAAAATAGTGCGTTTTACAATTGGACCAAAGTGTTTCGGTTAATAAATAATACATATCTTTCCACATACTTACTTATGTATATTTATTAAACTTCACATACAATATAATCTCTCCAGAACAGCAACAAAACTACAGACATACTTAAATTACATCTCTACGACGGCCTAAAGACTGAGCGAAAGCCGTTCCGAAGGGTCTATCCAATTCATATTGAAGCAACTACTTACGAGGATGACATTAAAAACTTTACTTTAGGGTGAGTTATAATAGTTAAGGTTAAATTCAATTGAATTTGAATTTATTTTATTCATTGTGTTTAGGCAACTTTATTAAACATACTTTGTTTGTTTGCAAGAAGGAAGAAGTTATAAATTAATAATACATGATATAAATGCATTTGTGTAAATAAAGTAACTGGCCATTACTCCTCATCAAGAAAAATATGCAGTAAAATCTGACCATGTGAATTAAACTCTTATTGAATGCACATTTTTTAGTATTGGTTGGTTTTAACTAAACATGTAGAAAGGTAAGTTATATTTCGTTAATTTTGGATCTGAACTGATTTTTCGTTGAAATTTTAATAAAATTATGAATCATGCATTTAAGTTGTACTATTTATTAAAGCACAATTTTCTCAACTACCTCCTAGTAGGAAATATTCTACGTTATTTTCTTGTTCGAAATCTCTCGAAAACGTACATTTTAGTTAGTACGTAAATATATATTTTTTTATGTTCTATAATGACTTAAAGAAATAGTATGTGCTTGGTATATGCATCTTCTAATTCATAAACATTGTTTTTTGTTTGCAAGAAGAAAAATATTACAAGTTAATGGCCTAGAAAAGGTAGAAAAATAGACCTAGAAGAAAACTGGAATTTGAAAACTGAAATTCAGTATACATCCTGTATAATGTGTAGTGTTTTTCTACTAGATAGAACGAAGCGAAAAACAATAAGACATAATCAACCCTTTTGTTAGAGCTCTGGATCCCGTTGGCTCCAGAGTATGAAGTGAAGTTACATGCTGTCGCAGCTTTATTTATAACCTCGGAAAGGCGTTTAGTATTCTTCCGTTAAATACAAGTAGTTACTACATTTTCAAAATACAACTGTAGGACATTTACGATATCTATAACTTCGCTCAGAAAATTCTTTATAATTATATAAATTTGTTATCATTTAATATTTATTACATTTGCAACGTTTGTTTGTAAATAATTCGTTAATTACGTCCTTTACAATGTATTAGTACTCCCTTGGGCCGTTTCTAGGATGCAAAGAAACAGTTACGAACAAAATCAAAATCATGATGTTTGGTCATAAAACATTGACTCAAGAACGTCTAGACAATTACTTAAAGCACAACATTCTGCATAAGAAAATATAACATACAATGAAAGTAAAGAAAACATATAAAATATAAATTAGAATAGGAACGTTATATAAAACAAAATAAGAGAAAACGTAAGTGACGTAATACGAATACAAAGCAATGACTTACACGGAGGTAGGTGATGTCACATATACCCCTCCTCTAGGGAAAAATTTTCAAGGATTACAAAATGGTTTCGAGAAAGTTCTAATATTATTTCTTTCATAATATAAGTCTCTTCATATGACGAGTTGTTTTCCAATCTTCACTATATATCACTTTTCACTCGCACTTCACTATTATAACACTTATCGCTGGCATATCCTAATGATTGAAATTTTCACTGAGCGCTGAACTTATAAACCGATCTTTCTTTTGGGAATTTTAAGGAAAGTGGGAGGTCATACTGGTACTAACACTGGGACTATTAAAAGAGTGGGACATTGGTGATGTCTTCTCAAATATTCTATCTTGGTAGGGTGGGGAGTAATTTTCAAGTAGAATTTGTAGTCTGCTGCAGTAGATCTTCTCCAGGAGCGCATGATGTCTTTTGCTGGATTACTTTTCTTCCTTCTTTTCCGCTTACTGGCAAGGATCACGTTATAGATGTCTCAACATTTTTCGCAGGACTCGTCACTGCACACATTGGAAGAATTAATATGTGGGTCTTTTGGATTTTGATTTTTATTGGCCTGGGACGTTGGTACTGAATAATTTCTGACTGAATGGCTGAGTGATGTCAAGGTTATCTTTGACTGGTTGACAACAGGTACAAAATTCCTGTTGTTTCCCAGCCTGGTACTGGTCCTTCATATTACTGCTTTCCGTAGGATATGCAGTTAGGGTACAGGTATATAGCGGCAACCTGCACCTTACTTATTTATTATCGGTCTTCAGAATAACTCGTTGACTTGAGTATTGTATCGTAAATTCTTCAAACTCATGGAAGAACTCCGAGGATTACATCAAACGGACACCAGTTGAGTACAAGCAGATCGAGTTTTACTGTATATTCTTCTGTTATCTTTATATTGGCAGTGATTTTTCCTTTGCTGATTAAGTCAGCTCCGTTAACAGACTTTAATTTGTGCTTTTCGGCTCCTATTACATCTAGTTGTGTTGATGGGTACTAGGTAGTTTCTTCATACCGTCTATACTGATACACTCAGAAGTGGTATAGATGATCTGATCTTGGTTATCTTCAACTCTTCTCACCTGGTCATTATTACTGAAGGCTGTCGTAGTTTCTTTGGATGTACTGCTTCGGGACGTACTTGTTGCTTTTGGTACTTCTACTTCGTTTCCCTGTGATCTCCAGTTCAAGGTTCTGGACGAGATGTTACTCCCTTGGCTGCTTTGGTTCCCGTTCTGATCGGTATTATCTTCACTCACTAGTTAACAAACGTTCACGTTTCCATTATTGGTTGCTCCTCTAATATGCTCTTTATTCCAATACGTTGTTGTTGTTATGGTATTTGGATATTTTCTGTTTTACTATTGCTGTTATTATATTTGTTATCTCCTCTTTTATCATTAAGTTTTGAATTCTGTTCAAGGTTGGTTTGGTTACTGTTGTTACTAGATCTGAATCCTTTATTTCTTCTGGTTCTGATAGTCTTGTTTGCCTAGAAATTCCATAAGACCTTCTGTGGAATTACGGTTTCTGCACATTAGTATCTTCTGTACTTCAAATAGTACGACATATATAGCTTCTCGAAATAGTTCATCGTCAGTTACTGTTGGGTCTATTCGTATGAATTTGAAAATGTATTGAGCTATCTCCTGCTCCATACTTATGACGTTAGCCCAATCTATACGATGATGTCTTAGTTGCCTCTTCTTACTGTCTACATTCTCTCGGTTGGCATATTTACTTAGGAACTTGTCGCAGAAATCCCGATAACCATGGATTTGATTCTTTATCAAGTGGAACCATCGCTCTGCTCTACTCAGGCTATATAAACGGTCTTCTTCTTCGTACTTCTCTCGTTTCTTTTCTACTTCTTAAGCCATTCATCAGTCCTTGAACAAAATCTGGCTTCTGTTCTTCTTCTTTAGAGCTTCGTCTAATTCTTCCTAATGCTCTGCGATATGTAAATTTCTGAGATACCTTTCTCATTCATCCATTGCTTCCAGGATAGACATTGATGTTAACGCTGTTTTGGATATGACCTTCTCACAGTAGTTCTTAACCTCTCTTGATCCTGTTTAATCAATTTAATAGACTGTTCATACTCCTTCTCCACACGCTGTGTGGTCTCGGCATTCCTCTGGATATCTATTTCTATTGCATTAAATTTTTTGTTTGTGCTTTCGGTGTGGGTATTTAGCATGTCATTCAATTTTGTGAAGTTAGATTTGCACTCATCGTGTATTTTTGCATCTCCTTTTGTAGATCCGTATTATCATTCTTCAGGTCATCAAACTTTTGGTCCTGGTTTTTCTTTAAGTCATCAATCTTCTGATCGAAGCCACTAAATTGTTGGTCAAAGTTACTAAGTTTTTGATCAAAGTTACTAAATTTATTAGCTTGGTCTTTTCTAAGGTCAACAGTTTTCTGGTCAAAATTGCCAAACTTCAGTAATAGCTGCTGTACCTTCATCCTCTTTATAGCTAGGTTCGGTATTCATCCCTGCTGCTCCTTGGTCCATCTGCTCCATCTCAGCCTGTTTCTGCTTACTTCTCTGCGTAGTACTCCTACTGCTGGGGGTACTCTCTGGATCCGCCCCTGTCCCAAGCACACGTTCAGGACTCAGCATCTCCATTTTGTTACTTTTCATCTTAATAAATTGGCCCTCAACGTTGGGCGCCAATAAATGATACATCACTACTAGGCAGCACTGGATTACGGATCTAAAATCGGCTAGCTCAGAAATAACGTGTTCTTAATGGAAAACCTGTAAAAGAACGTGATTAGTAAAAGTATCTCTACTTAACTATAGTGTATTTTATTTCTTAAGAACTTTTTTTCCAAAACACTTCCCCCAGAAACCCCCTACTGCGCAAAGGAAGTGACAGGGTCGTGTCGTAAAAAAAATATTGCCTTCCTGCTTTTTGCAGGGTTTACACCCTCTAGAATTTAGTTTAAATAAATCTTTTTTAAAAATTTTATGCATTTATATATTTTTTGTACATATTTTTTCAGCATGAAAAACATATAAGTCTTCTTTGGCCGCCGTGGCTCAACTGGTAGAGCTCTCACTTCTGGTGATAGGAGTCGTAGGTTCGATCCCTGTTCACAGTTGGACTTTGTGGTGGACAAACACCGTGTGCGTGGGTTTTCTCGGGTTTATCTTTCCTCCCACTTTCATCATTCCACCAATTCATCCCATCATCATCCACCATCCGGCCTAAACCAAAGTTGCCTAAAAGCCTTAAAACTAAATTCAAAAATTCATATATAATTAAGTCGTCTAATTATGTAAATCACTGGCCAGAACTTTTTTCGGTTTGGGAGGGGGGTAGCCACTCCAGACTCTATTTCCAGTTTCTGCCATATTTTTATACAGATTATGTAAAATATCTCTAATAATAATAATAATAATAATAATAATAACAATCACTAGGACTCATTTATCGTCATATTACCGAGGGAAAACGGAAAACATCAGTCAGGTTCGCCGGTACCGGAAATCGAATCTGGGTTCTTTCGATTACAATTCAAGCATTACTGACAAACCTATTCAGATCAACTTTATATTTCTTAATGAAGTTTTGACGAAGCGTTTATTTTTGGTGGAATTAAGTAATTTTGTTTTTATGGAGGTTGGCAACGTCATTCGTCTGTTAATATTTACGATGCGGTTAGAAGCACGTGCCCTGTCGGTTGTTAAAAGATTTTGTTTCAGACAAGGGACGAAGGTTCTTATGATATGGAAGAAACTATACATGTATATGTGTGTAGACTATTGCGAGATGTCCCGTACCGGACTGGCATCGGAAAGTGTAGTGTTTTTCTACTAGATACAATGAGACGAAATAAAACAATAAGAAATAATCAACCCTTTTATGAGAGCTCTGGATCCCGTTGGCTCCAGAGTATGAAGTGAAGTAACATGCTGTCGCAGCTTTATTTATAACCTCGGAAAGGCATCAGAAAAGTATCCTTCCGTCAAATAGAAGTAGTTACCACATAGTTAAAATACATCTTTAAGACAGTTACGATATTTATAACTTCGCTCAGATTGATCTTTTATAATTATATAAATTTGTTATTAATTAATATTTATTACATTTACAACGTTTGCTTGTAAATAGTTCGTTAATTACGTCATTTACAATGTATTTACCTACACGCAAGTGACGTCACAAACTGCTAACATATATGATACTGTTTAAAGAACTAATTATGAGTACAACAGTTGTATGTGCTTTTACATTTCATGAAGTAATGTTTCATTTATTTATACTACAATATTTAACCAAAAGATTTATCCGTTTTCTTTTAGAGAGAAGAAATGAAACGACAGGAAAAGATTTCTGAGTGGGAGAAGCTACAGAAAGGAGAGGGATACAGGAGCAAAAAGAAATATTCTGAAAGTGAACCCTCGACGTCTGGTACTCAAAGCAAAGATCAAAGTTCAAGTCTGAAGCCAGGTACTCATCATATTCAGTAACTTTTTTTTTTTTTGTACGTAACTTCCGTCCATACATAATTTTTACCGAAAAATAAAGATGAAGAAAAATTCTTATGATATTATCTGAAAGTGTTGAAGGTATGGCATTTAAACGAACGTTGGATTTTCTTCAGTGTGAGAAATGTATTTATACCGAAATAATAAATTAAACTGTTAGATAAAATTAACACTTAAGATGCTGACTTTTGATACTGATTATATGCTTGTAAGTTGAAGTGTGACAAATTATGTGTGTAAGCAATATTTGTAAATTCGTACATATTTTGTGTTCATTTTTAATCACTGTATTAACACAATCGTATTGATAATAGACAATTCTGGGTACAGAAGTAGGGCATTCTACTTCCTCTGTAAACATTGAATAATAAAGCAGGTCAATTCGATACTGTTCAGGCCAAACTGAAAGCTTGCTCTTCTGGTACTGTTCTATCTGTGTGTGAAGTTATATTTAGATTTATCCTTCTAAACAGATTGTATAGATTTTTCACTGCAAGTTGTGCATCACTAGCCGTCTAACTTAGTTTCTCGAAACAGCTGACAAATAGATTACTAATAGAAAATTTGGTTGGTTTGTTATAAAGAAAACTGTGGAAAATTCTTAAATTCTGTGGAAAACTGTGTATTCTTAATACGCCATATAATAGATAAGTGCTTAGGTAAATCAGGAGTTTTGGTGCCGTTTATTGAGTTCTTTGAAAGAATTTCCAACATTCACAGACAATTTCATATACCCCGATAATTCGTCATTTGCAGTGTAGTAGTTGCAAAATTTCTAACAAGGTGAATATTTGTAAGACGGAATAGATTTTTTCCTTAGGGACAAAATTGTTGTAAATGGTGTCACCAACAAGAAGAGACAGGAAACTTACTCCCTTAACCCCATGCAAATACCACTCTGATCTTTCACAGTTGGCTCAATTCTTTTCCATGTTTTCATGGTGAATGAGCACCGATTGGAAATTTTATAAAAAAAAATAAAAAGCTTGTCAATTGTCAGGTTTGTCCAAATACTTAAATGATAATTATAGCATCGCGTAATCTCACATGTTATTGAAGTCTGATGCACATACTAAGAAATGGATTTAAAAAAAAACAAAAACGGCCACATGATGAGCCAGAAACCGTTTCTAAATACAGACAGGGTTATACAATAAAGCTTGGTTTCCTTAGGAACCTTTACAGCTTTTTTCTTTCTTAGTTACTTAATTAGGTTGTTTTCAAAATAAATTTAAAAAAAAAATATTTCAAATTATTTATTCACAAAACTGCTGTACACAATAGATCCTTTTACAACTTGACATTCCAGAATATTGAACAAGATACTTTGTTGACAAATACGAGTTGAATTAAAAGTCTTAATTGTTCAAACAACCACGTTTATTTTTCGGAGCATAATTGTAACAGTTTTCAAATCTATAATTTTCACATATTTGAAATGCTGTCATAAATACTCAGTAATAGGTAATCCTGCACATTTCAGTTGTTTCTAAATGTCGTGTAAATACTTAGCTAGCATAGGTTTCTGAAATTATTTCTACTGTCTAAATACAGCCATTTTTAAACGCAAAGAGGACCAAAGTACAAAATTACAACTATTGTGATTCACCTTAACGCAAGATTTATCCAGTATCGTCGTCTTAAGTATGAACCGGCTAGGCCTATCAGATCGGCTTTCGCGATGTCTTCAGGCCATCGTAGAAATGTGATTTAACTGTGTGTGTACTTTAATAAAATTACACACACACTTTAATTACATCTCTACGATGGCCTGAAGACAGAGTGAGAGCCGCTTCGAAATGCCTATCCGTCCCATATTGAGCATGCCATATGTGATAGTAATTTACTAAAATGTTTAAAATGTTGATGGTGTGAGAAAAATAAGTAGACGCATGTAATAAAAAACAGAATTATAACGGTGCTAATGGGGCAAGATGTTTACTTTTTGTATGTCTAAAACAAGGAATAATATATGTGTAAATATAAAAATCCCTGCCTTATTACCATGTAACGTGTCATTAACTGTGAATAATACTTTCACCATTGATTCTGTCTCCTCACCAATGAATCCAGTCGAAATTCACAAACAACATACAGTCTTAATGAAAGACGCTGTAGACTACGTAATGTATAACTCAGGGTGGCCACCTACCTGGAAAACATGGAAAAGTCAGGGAATTTCTGCTTGGATGAAAATATAAGTTCTACCACCTTCCTAGCCATTTTTCCCGTCTATTTTTATTCAAAATCCTCTTGGTCTCGTCACTTCATACAAAGTTTCGTTTATCTAGCTCTACCGGTTTGGGCTGCGCCTACTTTCGATATGTACTTTAGTCCTTGAGTGACTTAGTCAGTATCTATGGGGTTTTATAGTATACTAAAAAAAGTCATTCAGTGTTGTCTGTGAATTGAGCTGGAGGAATGCGAGACCATTTTGTAACAAACACTAGGTTTGTTCGCTGGGAGTTCCGCCCTGACACCACTTGGTGCTTCTCCGCCCCCAGACAATTTCATATACTTCACTCGATGAGGGCTTCAACCCCAAACTCCGTGCGTGACATTATGTCTCCAGAATCCGAAAATATTCCTTCATGTAAGAGTTATCATTTGAATTTTTTAAGTTGATCCCAGGTGCACTATGACGAGGTCCTAGGGGATATTTTTTTAAACAAAATTAAAACCTTGATTTGAAAGTATTAAACTTTTATTTTCATCCACTTTTACCTCAGACAAATATTTTACCCATTGTAGTGGGTTGTTCTTACTTCAAGTTAGATTATATTGTGTTAGATTAAGCCTAATGAGATTAATTTATACTTAAAATGTATTTAAATATATTATTTATTGTTTTTCTGGAGTTTTAATAAGAACTACATTAAGTTATTAAGTATTCTACACGTTTGATCGCATTTTGTAGTACAAGAAGTTCAAATATTCATCAACAGATGGCATTGCGATTAATTCATGAAAAACAGAATTATGGCGATATATAAATAATATTTGTTTTTTGTTAATTTTAAATCACGGGTTTGTGATAGTATTTTAGTAATAATACGTGAATTATAGACAAATATTAACGAATAACGAATACATGATAAAAGAATAGAGATATTATGTACATAATGTATATTTAAAGAATTATGATTACCCGAGGCTTGGTCTCGAGTATAGGAAAATGAATTTTATAGTTTATGATTATTAAAACCTCTTTCCAACGTGTACCTATCTTTTATTGATATAAAAAATGGCCTTACGGGTTTCTTTCTGAGGATAAATTCCTTAGGCAAGGAAACTGTATTTGGTGCCAAGTATCGTCCCGCCTGGCGTAGCGGATAAATCCCAGGTAACAAGGGGCATCTTTGTAAAGCGACGAGCTATCAAGCTAAAAGGATTATATATATATATATCTTGGACGCTGTGGAGAATTAAACAGCGACATAGACGTTCTAAACTTTGCGATGCCTACAGAACAAGAAGAAATCGGATCAGGGCAAAGCAAAATGGCGACGCAGCGTGGTGGCCCGTCTAGGAAGATAAGCCCACACAGTACCAAGAGAGATGTAATGACAGGAAAAGTTCCTTCGCAAACGACTAATCCTCACAACACGAGATATCAAAGTAAATTACAGAAAGTGTTATCGGAAGGGAACACAGGAATGTGCGTTTCAGAGATATTTGTATTGCAAATCGAAATAGAAGCAGATATAAATGAGTAAATGGATGCTGCGAGCAAAGGGACTTGTAGAACCGCTCGATACAGTAAACACAAGCGTATAAGAACCATTAGATACAACGACAAATGAGGACGCACAGCTACAACAAGGAATACACGACAGGATATTTGAATAAATGAATGCTAGTGATCAGAATCAACAAAATGGCAATGAAGGTGAGCATGGGAAGGATAATGAAACTATGTCAGAAGCGGATTCAGAATTGGATTGAAAAAAATTTGAAAAGATGAAGGATGAAATATCGGATGTGATGAAAATACATATGAAACTCGTAGAAAAGAAGAAAGCAAGAGAAGAAAAGGAGAAAGCAGGAAAGGAAAGGGGAGGATAAAGAAGGAATGAGAGGCAGAAACGATGTTACAAGAGATAAAAGACTACCGAAGCATATTACAAAAGGAACCATATTATCAAAATGAAACGAGTAAAATATCATCAGTTACCAGTAATAGTCATGATGAGAAAGTTTTAGATGAGGATGTCATATGAAAAGGAAAACCAGTAAGAATTATCAATGATGCAAATAATGATGTTAATGTTTTGAATGATAATCCTATGTGTATATACGAAAATGCAAATAGACTAAAAAGGAAGAGAAACGGTTCGAGATCACCAATTACTAATTTCTGTCAGACAAATAGTCGACAAAAGATGAATGAAAACGACGAAGATTAAATGATCAAGACAGCGTTAAAGATGAGAAAAGAAGAGAGGAGAGAGACAAAGGTAAGAAGGACAAAGACATGAGGAATAGTAGTGTTCTAAATGCTAAGGTCATTCAAAACGAGGTAACAGACAGCAAAAAATTTAATAAAAGAAAAATCGTGGTAAGTAGAATAAGCAGAGATGGAGTAAGAAAACCGGGTATGAAAAGAAGAAGAAAAGTAAACAATTAGTGGAACGAAAAGAAATAATGATACACTCAAAAGAAACAATGTAAAAAAAAATGAGATAAAGGTGAGACGAGAGAACAGCAAGATCAAAACGTACAACAAAATAAGAGGACATGTGGATACGGAAACAAGAGTCGGAAACGTCAGTACAGAAAAAATCGATCGCAGAAGAAGGGAAAGCTGAATCCATTGTCAACAAATCCCCTGAACCTGAATTTTTAGTGCGAATTTAGTGAAACGGCAAAAAGGAAAGTAAGCAATCGAGTCACCATATTTACAGAGAGTTCCGGATTATTTCTTTAATGGTTATGGTAGGCAATACCAAATAGACATCTTTGGGAAAATGAATCTCTGCTTACAACAAAATATAGAGAGAAAGGAAGAATGGAGCAACAAAATATCTACGAAAAAAACAACAAAAAAAAACAACAACAGACAATTAAAACGAATGTGTAAATAATGGTACAGATTAAGAGTAAGGATTAGAAGAAAAGCTTTTAAGTTATGGGAAAAGATAATTCTTAAAAAAAATATATGAACTAAGCAGAAATGGAATTGACAAACTGTTAATAGTAAGAGCAATTACACAAAGGTACAAGAAAACAAGAGCAAAACGCAAAGTGAAGGAGCAAATTGACCAATGAATTTAGCAATATACTCTATGCTAATATAATATATATATATATATAATTATGAAATATTAAAAGAAATTCTTTGCAATAATTTTTTTTGTGAGTATTTGGGGGGCATTTATGTAGTGGGTTGTTCTTACTTCAAGTTAGATTATATTGTGTTAGGTTAGGCCTTGATGAGATTAATTTATACTTAAAATGTATTTAAACATATTATTTATTGTTTTTCTGGAGTTTTATTAAGAATTACATGAAATTATTAAGTATTCTGCACATTTGATCTCATTTTGTATTGGTGTGTAGTACAAGAAGTTCAAATATTCATCAACATATGTCATTGTGATAAACTTATGGAAAACAGAATTATGGCAATATATAAATAATATTTGTTTTTTGTTAATTTTAAACCACGGGTTTGTGATATTATTTTAGTAATAATACGTGAACTATAGACAAATATTAACGAATTTTAATACATGATTAAGAATAGAGATATTATGTACGTAATGTATAGTGAAAGAAAAGATGTGTGATTACCCGAGACTTGGTCTCGAGCATAGAGAAAATGAATTTTATAGTTTATGATTATTAAAACCTCTTTCCAACGTATACCTATCTTTTATTGATATATAAAAAAAAGCCTTACGGGTTTCTTTCTGATGATAACTTGCTTAAGCAAGGAAACTGTATTTGGTGCCAAGTGTCGTCCCGCCTGGCGTAGGGAATAAATCCCAGATAACAAGGGCCATCTTGGCAAAGCGACGAGCTATAAAGTTAAAAGGATTATATATTTTTTGGACGTTGTGGAGAGTTAAACAGCGACATAGACGTTCTAAACTGCGATCCCTACAGAACAAGAAATTGGATCAGGGGAAAGTACCATTTATCCTACTATGTTACCGGACTTTTGACCCCAAGGGTACTGTGACTGAGGCCTTGTTTTTTTTTTTTTTTTTTTTTTTAACAGAATGATAACTACGTTTCATACTATAAAAGTGTTTACCACAGATGCATATTTCTCCCATTTTTCGTATGGCTCTCGCTCAAGAAACAGGTTTAATCGTTCGTCTTATCGTACGTTTTGTCGGATTCGACACATCCCATCAAGTAAAACTGAGCATGTAAACAGAAAGACGGAATAAAAGATGGATGAAAATAGGGAACTAGCAAACATAGCGCAAAACGTACGTTTTTTTTCGTTTATTTTTCACACAGAGATAAAGTACTATAGCTCTAATGAAGGCGTGCTTTTGAAGCTTGAAAGTCAGGGAATTTTGAAATCCCGAAAGAGTAGCCACCCTACAATAGCCTTGTACTACGATAAATCATAATGATAATCAGGCCAAAGTACTTTGAACAATGTAGAATACTGTTTTGCTCAACTAAAGTGCATATCATCCTTGGCAGCGTTTGAGATCGCTTACGTGGATTTTCTATATGTCCACGTATACTACCTGTGCATTTTCTATATGTCCATGTTATCTCTCTTTAAATTGTTTGTTCACTCTTCGAAGTCTTATAAGTACTCTTCTGTTGTAGATTTTTATCCACTAATGGGGGAAGGAAACTCCGGATACCGTGCTCCTAAACGTACGTGTGCTAGGGGAGGCTGTGGAGGAGGTGGATGCGGATAAGTGCATTTATACCAGTTGCGTGTACTTATAAACTAACGAGGACAATAATAATGATTTTCCACACAAAATAATGTCAGTTGTTTCGATGTTGTAAGTATTTTTTGTGCGGTTACGGATAAATTTATTATTTGTTATATGTTTCAGTATTTTATAACTTGTGTCATTTCTGTATGACCTATGATATTATATTCATTCCCTTTTTGTCACACGTTGTAAATTTTGTGTAATGCAATATTTAAATTTAATTTAAAGATAATAAATGTTTATTCAAGTAAAAATGTTTTATGTATAAAAAGTAAGCGCTTAAGTAGGATTAACAGGCATTTTTGTTGTTGTTTTAGGACGCTTTTAAGATTTGCCCTTCTCTTACAGTCTTTGAATGAGCCTTAAAAAGGAGGGCATTCAAAAATTACAAAGTTTATTCCTTTTAACAGACAATGAAGAAATAGTTTATGACTGCAAACAGTATTGGTATGCATTTTCGGATGAAATCCATTTAGGAGTTGATTTATGGGAGAGGGTATATCTCCCCTTCAGTACATATATCAGATTGTTTGTTGCGCAAGCCTCAGCGAACTGATGGTCAAATAATAGCTAAACCGTCTGTCAGATTTTCACAGAAAAGCATTCATGTTTTACAATTGTTGTCCTTTTTCTTTTTGTATGTAGTGTGTTAATGTGGTTTCAAACTTTATTTTGGCAACTTTGAACTTCAAAAGTAATTGTGTTATTCACTAAAAAACTTCATTAAGTATTATTATTTACAAAGTAACTCTTGTTTGTTTCTCTCTCTCTCTCTTTCTCCGTCCCTCTTCCTCCTCGGGATGCAAATTAGAAAAATCCCGGCCGGGGGAGGGGGTCAAATTGAAATACACACGTAAGAAACGCATTCAAACATATACACACACACAGTAAACCACTGCGTGGGGTCAAAGACTTTAAAGTTATAATTTTACCCCCAAAAATCTGAATCCCTCTTTTACTTAATCATGATATTAATTTTCATAACAGTACAATGCGTCTACAAAAGTAAAACTAACTTGATCTAACGCAATGATTTTGAAATGTTGGTAATAGGAACCAGATTTGGGGGCTATGTTAATAGGCTAATCAAAACTTCAAAAGTGTAGCGTAAGCTGTTAACAGAAATTCTTTTAGCTTGATAATTATGTTAACATTAGAAAGAACTTCGAGACTTGATTTCTTCATAAATAAAGTAGAATATGGGCTCACCACTACGTAGCTCGACGTGCTTCAAATGTATTTCTCCTAACTGCACTTCTCCCTATAAATTCGTCACAAAATCACCTAAATCTAACTTTTCAGTATACTTAAAACATCAGTGTAATTACATCATTTTTGGAACATTGTTGAACGCAAAAATGTCTTTAGTTTCAAAGCGGAAAAGGATCTTTTGGTTGTGGTTGTGGTTGTGGTTGTGGCAACTGGCATTGTCAGACATAGGAGTGTAAATTTCATGAACTCAAGCATATTTTTTTTTAATAACATTCTACTTCAGAAATTTTACTACATCACCAAAAGTTCTCAGTTCAACACACAACATATGCACAACACTGTCACACATCATGTTCTGCAGTTGTAACATTTTATAATTCGTAAATGTCATTACTGAAAACCCACCTGATGTCTACTTTTCAGGTAATAACATATTTAACTGTTTAGAATTTCACTTTCCTAGAAACGCGAGGAACACATTCACACAATTGATAAATTCGTAGAATTTGTACTCAAAATACTTTATCAGATCAGTGTTGCTTTCAGGAAAAACAAAAAGTTCGGTGGGAGGAAATTTTTAATCTTTCGAGGGAGTGAAAGAGGTGAGAGGGCGTAACCCTCTAGTGGTAGCTACACACTACATTAGGAAGCAACAGGAGGCCTGATAGTCTTCTCAGGTAAAGTTTAAAAAAAAGTTTGATTTATTTATTTTCATTCTGTTGACCAGCTCCCGTGCAGTAGCAAAGAGGTAGATGGACTTAGAAAGGAATGGGAGAAGTACGTGGATTATGTTTACATTAAATTGGTGAAACGTTTCCATATCTGCTACATATGAAAAATCATGCAACCACCTCATCCATTCATTTATAAGAAACTGGATTTTTCTGGTTATAAAAATTCCTATCTTTCAAAAAATCGTTATGTTGCAAATGGAGAATCTATTTTCTGAAGAATCACTGGCTACCTTGCAAAATGTTGCAGCTTCAGAAAAAAATCTTGAGTAGATACCACAAGGAAAATTTTTGCTTATTGTGACATTTTGCAGTTGTAAATTACTTGTAATTCAGGTTGTAATTTTAGTAGAACTATGAATGAGCCCTTGTTATTACAATATTTGTTGTTTTTAATTGGGAGTGATTGACTCATTTTGATGTAATGGGGACTCAGTGCCAGGTACCCAGAAACAAAAGCACCTGCGAAACGCAGTGTCCAGAAACTGGTGAAAAAATGGCGTCAAACCGGGCCTGTCGCGAATGTGAGTAGGTGCGAAAATAAAATGTTGTCCGAACACCGGAGGACGTCCGTGATATTCAGCAGAGGATAACAAGAAGCCCGACAAAGTATACCCGGAAACTATCCCAGCAGGTCGGTGTGAAACGAACAACATTTTAGTGTGTGATGAAGTCTTTGAAACTGAAACCATACCGCGTAACATGTGTCCGGAACCTGAAGGAGCCAGACACAGGAAAACGAGCTGCGTACTGTAATTGGTTACAGACAATGATCGCGGACGGACGGATGGAACCTCTGCTGTACTTTATGTCCATACGCGGTACTGTCTGCTGAGAATCCATATATCCTGCAAGAAACACCCCTGCATGACCAAAACATTGGTGGTCCAGTGTTCTTTTTAATGAACAGTGGGTAGAGCAGTTTTGCCACAATTTTACGATAAACTTACACCACAAGAAAGACAATACTCTTACTTCCAACGAGATGGAGCCATGCCACTTCGAACGCATGTCTGGCGTTGGTGCATTAAGTGTTTACAGAAGAGCGCAAAGTAAGCAAGGTGTTGTGGCCCCCTCGTTCTCCGGATTTATCCTCTGCGATTTTTATCTCTGGGGACACTTAAAGCAGGTGTATGAAAACACCCACATACCTTAGCTGAACTGCAGCAAAACATAACCAACACTATCCGGAGCATCACCCGTCAAGAGCTACAGGCGGTGTCAGCCAATATGCTGCGACATGCATAGAAGTATCTCAACGTTAATAGGAGCCACTTTTAGCATCTCATGTAACATGCAGGTAAGCCACTGTTCACATTTACTTACAATTTACTACCATTTCGCCCAATATCCGGTATTACCACGCCGGGCTACTTTTATGTGGGCCCCTGTAGCATTAAACTAGTCAACCTTTCAGGGCAATCTTTTATTCAGATCTTCAGCAATATTAAGTACATTTCTATGAGTTCCAATATGTCTCATGCTTCTTGCACCATTAAATTTAATGAGTTCATAAGAGAATGCAAATATCTTGCTTTATCATTAATTTACAAAATCCTTTCCTGGACTGTCTTGTGTACCGTGCTGAAATTCTTAGCACGATCATAACACTGCCCGCAAGAATCCTGGATTTTCACCCCTACTCAGAATATCAAAGAAACTGGCTGCATCAGTTGCTGACGTTAGATAGAGCCCGACGAACTGATCTTGCGTCTCAAATTTCTTAGTAGCAACACGCAAACATATCGTCAGGTCTTCTTTCTTCGCTACATCAGTGGTTTCATCCACAAGCAGTGAAAAAAGAACTGTTGGATTTCTTTTGCGCTTTCTTAGCCATGGTTTCAAGTATTTCGTTTCCACGTCATGCGACATTCATATAAAGTATTCTACCACTTCAGTTTGGGGAAATATTCACATACACACTGGCAACTTTGGCACACTGTAACAAAGCACGCGTGAAGTTAAATGCACTTCCAATTTATTCTTTTCATGTGACCTGTAATTGTAAACTATAGTCCTCCGTCAGAAAGATGCACCCCCGAGCCGTGAGTAAGGGCGCACCAACTGAAAGTTGCGGGAGGGCGTTGAGCCAGTTAGTTACGACACTGTATGTGTTACTGTCCCAATATATTTACATTTTTAACTAAAATTATTGAGTTGCCCGTGAGACGCACCAGAATTTAATGATCCCATAGGTGGATCACACAGACAAATAGGGTCGCCAGGAGCCTAGAGTACCCACGC
>JAGDQP010031066.1:0-22171 GCA_022664845.1 Lepisma saccharinum | reverse complement strand
ATATGACCCAAAGAATGAATCTGCAGTGGTGGCCAAACTTTTACATTCACGGTAACTCCCACTTAATGATTCATACCTACTATTATGCATGAATGACTAAAAAGAAAATCATCGGCGCGTTAATTGAAGAATTTGTAAAGTAACTGTACATGAGAGCCCGCTGCATGCTTATCTTTTTAGTCATGCATAAACATTTTTTTTTCTTTTTAATACGAATTGTTTAAGAAAAGTATGTCTTTAATAAGTTTTCCAATTATTCCCCCCCAAATCCTAAAGACCTCTGCAACCAGTAAAACGCCACAGCGTTGCTGGTTAGTGTTTATGAGTACTATTAAAAATAAATATATTAAAATATGCTTTTAAAATATATAAATATACATAAATAAATGAAAGTAACAATAGAGTATGTAACGTCGCTGTGTAAATTTTTATCATTGTATGACGTCGGGAAATTAGCAAAATTAACGTAACAAAATTTGAGGACACCGCGAACCATTGTGAACTAAGGAAAGAACGTAAAAATCACTACTGGTTACGTTTGAAGACTTTGGAATGCCATTAGGGAAATGTCCGGAGATCCTTCAAATTCTGATTTGTTTGTAAAATTAGAATAATTTTAAGCATTATCATACATGTTTATACACATTTCATTTTCAGATCAACCACAGATCCTTCTCAAAAGTTCAGGACTATTCCAGAAAGATTGTCTCTGATCGGAATGGTACCTAGCCTAAGACCCTTGCTTCTACCTTTCTCGCACAAAAGCAAATGCTGTACTTTCAACAATAAAAGCCGACTGTGGTATTTATTTGATTTGCCAGCGTCCCAGCATCGCGGGTTCTAGTCCCTCTTGAGATGGATAATTGTGCATTTTAACAAGCATTGCGAGTGGAGTTTAAATTCACATACCTCCCCATTGCCGTTCCTAAGTCCACGACTTTAGGCCCTACAACATGGAAGCCTGGGCGTTATCCGATCAGCCAGAAGTTCCTCATTTCGTCTCATTCTTTTCTTGCTGAATGGAGCTTTCCCTTGTTTCTGCTTTTCTTCGAAAAAGGAAGCAGTAAATCAGTCACTATTTGGCCCTTCCTCTCAACATATGGTTTTCATGGTAACGTCAATATTGTCAACTACCCTTCGATGAGAGGAAGGAACAACTTCTTGTCATCATTCTCATTTCTCAGTCTTGTCAAGCTAAGTGTTGTGAATGTAGTGTTGTGAAAGCTGTATGTTGATGTTCTTGTGTTATTTACATACGAAAAAAACAACAACCGGAAATTCATTTAAAACAAAATAGAGTTGGAACCAGAGCTGAAAGTTTTGGCCCGGTTCTGACACGGTGAGTCGATTTCTGTCCGGTGAAACTTAAGTCAAAGCAGTTTCATTGCATTTGAACAGTGTTTCTTTCAGGGGTGACCTGGACTACAGAGCACGAAAATACGACGCCAAAAATTCCTAGTTCATTAAATTACCAGACCGGGTCAACTTTCGGATCAGGTCAGCTATGTTGGGCTCAGGCCGGGTTACCGAAAGTGACCCGGTTTCAGCTCTGTTGGTAACTCCTAATAAGTATTAAACAATGACATCCTGCAAGGAAAGTTGCATTGCGAGAAATTAATTTTCTGGACTCGCCCTGGCTTTCTGCAATTTTCATTTGTCCATTTTATGATCTACTTTGTTCCGTTAAATCTTTGCTCCGTTTCCAACAGAAAACAAAATAGCTTTCCCATTCTCTCGGACAACATTCCCGAAGTTCACTGTGCTAACCGCAAGATCTTTACGAAAAGAATCTAATTTCCTGAACATTATATTTCCCCCTTCCCCCGCACATTCTACAGTTGTGCTGCTTCCATCCCTCCGTTCTCTTCGCAAAACAAATACTGTAGATATTGCATTACCGAAGTTTCCCGGAGTTGCCCTCTTCCGGAGATAGCCGAAGTCTGCTCATTCTCCAGCCTGTAGCTATAAGTCATTTATTTCAATGGCCCATAAGCTTTCGTGCAGCTGCCGTGCGGTCGCCGCATGGCTCCCGTGCCGCAAGTGTGAACCGGGCCTTACGTAAGTAATACAATCGTGCTACGAAAATATGTTTCTTCTGAACTTTATTCTCCTCGAAAATATGTTCCTGTGCAGCATCGAGTTTGAACAGTGAAACTATTTCATCCCTAAATATGATACGTAATATTCACACGGACGTGAAATCGATGATAACAGAAGTACTCCGATCATTATGCTGACATTTGCCTTGATTGTTTTGAGATTGTCCACTTTGGCAAAACGGTAATCTTCAGCAAAAATTAACAGTAAGAAGAATGTAATGTGTGGCTATAAGGTTTGAATTTATCCACAAAACATGCTCCTCCTTCACACACACAAAAATGCTTTATGTCCCAAGTTCTTTGATTTAAGTAAAGAATTATCGTTGATTGCGACCTCATTAGCCTATCAATCAACGCAATGCCGAGATGCTGAAATGGACCAAACGGATGCTGGTGTTCGTCCTCCGGAAGTGGCATATTGCGAAAGTAGCCATGATCCGGTCGGCACAAAAATCTGATACAACCGCTCCCTTAAAAAAAAAAAAAAAAAAAAAAATAGTCTCAACACTTGTATTACTCATACGTATACTGAAATACATATATAATAGCACATTGAATAAATATTCATGTTATTTTGTAAAGAAGTACGACATATTGTTAAGTAACATTATCATAATTTGATATTTCAGTAGGCTACATTGGAGTCAATATGCATTATTTATAATGTTCCTGAGGCCCCCTCCCCCGAATGAAATCTTCTGCAAGAAACTCTGTACGAAAATAGCAGCTACAATCGAAGGCCATTTCGGACACGAGTTTTGACTCAGAAAATACTGGCTGCGCAGAAATACCAATGAATACTTAAAATATTTTAAGTATTCATTGGAAATACTATTACAAAAGATAAGAAGGTTTGAACTCCTTATTCTACATGAAAGATTATTATGATAGTGTGCACTTACTGAACAATCAACAAATAGAAAATCGTTTCAGAGAGTAATAAATTAAGACACTTTATTCAAAGAACGACTGTTAACAAGACGCCTCATGTCCCACAAACACGAAATTCTATTAAATTTTAAAAAGGTAAGAAGAGAACTCTTAAATCAATGATTAGTTTATGGTATTTATTATTATAGTCTCCAGTAACGTCAACGAAAAACATGCTGCGACTGAGTTAAAAGCTTTTTCAACATTACAGTTTGACATTAACATTACAGATATAAAAAAGGTAAAGGGATGCGCACGCACCGTGAACGGCGTATGGGGAATGTGGAAGTAGCGGTCCACATATTCTCGACCTACGACACAAACTGAGGTGGAGTGGTCAGCTCCACCCACGACCGCCTTACCTCCCAAGGTGCCCAGGAATACCAATCACATTTTGATACTCAATTTGTAGGAGGCTGAGTGAACATGAGAGGGCCAGGCATGGGAACACTGCGACAGAAGTTCCCAGTGTCCTGGATGGAATTTGAACACGGGTCGCCCGATTCGTCGTTAGGGTTGTCGACGAGACGAGATTTAGGCTGTCTCGTCTCGAAACTACCTTGTCCATAGAGTCTCTCGTCTCGTTTTCCGTAGCAATTTCTCTGTCTCGTCTCGTGGCAACACTATTCGTAGTCAGACGCTTTACCGCCTGAGCCACGGCGTAGTTACAGTGGACGAAAAAAGTTTGTAAACTCTGACTAAAATACTTCAGTAATATCTTTTGAATGTTTCAGACGGATTTAATAAAATAAAACTATTCCACTGTATAGACTGTCGTTCGAATTCTAATTTTATTTATGTCCTTTAGGTATATATGGCCCGGGTCAATACACTGTTGTCTTAAAGAAGAATACTTGATTCTGAACAACCCACGAGCTACCACAAGCCCCTCCTCTACCACTGATTCTGCTTTAATGTGAAGGCCATGAGCCGGAATCATTACTGCTCAGCGGAATATTGCAACGAAGTTGCATGAAGCATGTGAAGGGGTGGGTACACAGTAAAAAATGGCTGTATTAATTCAACACAATGCGGTGTCCCAGCGTGACTACCACTTTTGTGTTAAATCAACACAACACACGGTGTTGATTTCGGTAGTGGGAGAAAAAAAAGTTAGGCAGCAGGTAGATTTGAACATGGATTGCTCAGTTAGAAGCCGAGCGCCTTACCGACTTCGCTAAATTGTTAGACCGAAAAAGCACTAGATTGAAACAGTATAGAGGCTAAAAAAATGTTGCTGAACCCCAAACACAAACAAAGTTACTCTCACGACTTATGCCATGATTCAATCACTTTTCCATTGTTCAATTAGGGATCACAATCCCCAGTCATTGAGAATATGTTCCATTTCTATGAAAGCAAGCGCAGCATTTGACATGTTGTTACGATAAGAACGCAGTAATGTTGCTCAAGTATTTGGCTGTCGCCATCTTGCTTGCTTTCATAGAAATGGAATATTCTCAATGAATAGGAATTCTGGTTCTCAATTTACAAATAGGAAATGATTAAACCATGGGATAAGTCGTGCAAGTAACTTAGTTTGTTTTGGGGGCTCAGCAACATATATTTGATCCAATACACTGTTTGAATCTATAGTGTAGTCGTTTAATTCAAATGTTGTTAAGTAAATATCGTTTGCATCTAGTAGCTTTTCTGTCTGAGATTTAACCAAGTCGGTAAGACGCTCGACTTCTAACTGAGCAACCGATCTTCAAATCTCGCTGCATCCGTTGCTCTTTTTTTCACAGTACCGAAATCAACAACGTGTGTTGTGTTGATTTAACACACAAAAGTGGTAGTCACGCTGGGACACCGCATTGTGTTGAATTAACACAACTATTTTTTACAGTGCATGTTGTACCACACTTTGTGGTACACTTTCCGAAGACCATCCAAGGTGCCGGGACGCACCAAGTTAGATTCCTGTTTCCGCGTCTTAGACTGGACGAAAGTTGGATCACTCGAAAACCTAACGTCGCTGATTTCTGTTCAAGAAGCCTTGATCTTGACATTTATGAAGGAAGCTGGGTGATTCAGAATCAACATTTTACAAAATAATAATAATAAACTTTTTAAAGACATTCTTTTCTTAATCAATTCGTACTAAAAGGTAAAGAAAAATAATTTTGTTTGTGCATACCTAAAAAGAAAAGCATAGGGCGCGCTCTCATATATAGTCAATTTATAAATACTTGAAATGACGCGCCCCTTTTTAGTCATGCATAAACAAAATTATTATTACTTTTTAGTACGAATTGATTAAGAAACGAATGTCTTTAAAAAGTTTATTATTTTTTTTCGAGTTATTACGATGTTCGGATACATTTTCTCAAGATAAATGTTTTGTGACCCAAATCCTAAAGTGTTCTGCAACCACATAAACCCATGCTACCGGACTTACGTCGCTCTGCAAACTTTCATCATTCTATGACATAGGGAAATGAATTCAATTAACGTTCCAAGATTTGATGACACCACGAACCATTGTGAACTAAAGACCTTGGATTGAAGGATTCAGTCTAAGCGCTATTCACAAGGCTTATTTGTACCGTCCAGATAAACCCACGCTACTTCTACGACACGTAGTGTTGTAAACGAAAAATAAATAAATAAATAAAGTTCGTTATTCTCGAAAATTTATTTTTGTTTTAGAAAAAAAACAAAAAAACATGAGCCTTCATTTTTTCAATTTCAGGTTTTTTCAAGGGAGCAATTTGTAATAATGCTAACGTCTCATTAAGCAAAGTTTACTTTTATATAGGTAATTATAAAGAAATACATCATAAATTAATTATAAAATATTAAATTTAATTAAATACATTATAAAATTTAAGATTGCAAATATTTTTTGGGATATGAGAGATATTTCGGGTTGCCCAGTTTTCAGTGTTGCCAACTTTGCCTGCCAATTTTAAAATTCTACATATTGACATGCTTTTATTAATACAAATCCAGTAGCGTAGATAGGAATTTCTCAAGGGAGGGGATATTTAGAAAAGTCCATCCTTGGAAGTTATGCAACACAACAACACTAAAAATATATTTCGGAGTTTATTTCTTTAATTTTAGACCAGCACAATCATGTGGGAAAATATCCAAAAATGGATTACGTCATTGTAGATTGCTTAGTTCAGTTATATTTTTAATATAAATTTAACAATATTTCAAATTGGATTTTGTAAAGAACCAAGTGTTTCTCGGCCAGTATTTACTTTTGTGCTCGCTTTGATGACAGATCTCTCTTCTAGGATTGCCAGTTCGTTCAATCACATTTTAAAGTTCCAATTTTCAAATACATATTTATTCGCTTCAAGAGTATAAAATATAATCTCTGGCGTAAATGTGGATGCGGTCGTACAAAATCTGGAGCATTTTTAAAAGTTTGGAAATCTGTATGCTTCCATTGTATCAGCTTATCCCATAAGTAATGTCGTAATGGCGATGAACACTGCAATGACGCCATTTGACGAGTGAATAGTGAAGTAGACGGCACGTGCCATAGCTGAGTCATATAGGGCACTTGTTTATGCAGCAATATGTAGAAGGAGAACAGTCTACTCCTCGTTTTGAAAATGTGGCTTATGTTTGATTATGGCAATGTCGGAGAACCACATACGGCATGAAACATCAATGCCGTATATGGTCAGGGTGCTGTATATGTCGGAAAGTGCTAGAGGTGGTTCCAGATGTTTCGGTCTTGGGACACCAGCCTCACCGATAAGCCACGAGAAGGAAGACCTGCGCAGCTGGATAACGATGCCCTGCAAGAAGCGGTGGAGGAAAATCGAATACAAACTGTTGAAGAACTTACCAGCAAACTCCTTGTCACCCATTCGACCGTTCATAGTCATCTGCAGGACTCGGAAAATGGGTACCCCATGCGTTAACGCGTCAACAGAAACAGCAGCGAGTTGACATATGCAGTTCCCTGATCACCCGTCACAGACGTGAGCTATTGTTGTACAGAATGGTAACCAGGGAATGAAAAGTGCGCCCTCTACCTTAACATTACACACAAACGACAGTGGGTATCTAAACGGGGGCGTAGGAACAGTGCCAAAACAGGATCTCCACCCCTCCAAAGTGATGGTGTTTGGTGGTACGAGGAGTTCTTGCCACATAACCAGACCATCAATGCAGATGCCTACTGTTAGCAGCTTGAACGCTTACGGACTGTATTCTTGGAGAAACGTCCTGCTCTAGTTAATGGCAAGGGTGTGCTCATCCACGGTGATAACGCGCGCTCACACACGACAATGACCTGCTGTCCTAAGATCGAGGAATGCGGCTGGGAGAAACTCCCTCACCCGGAGTTTTCACCAGATTTTTTACCAACCGACTAATGTATTTTTCGCAGCTCTTTGCCTCCAAAACCGGTGACTTATTGCAGCGGAGGATTCAACAACTGGTTGACCGGTGGAAGAGTGTTGTGGAGTCCGATGGAGACTATTTTCCTGACTAACGGTAATGTTCCAGGTATATTATCGTTCTTTTAATCAAGGTGAAAAATACAACATTACTTACGGGATAAGTTGATAGTTTGCATAGAACATTTTATTTTTATTTTTATAGTTTCGCTTTCAATTGGTGTCTAATATTTTATAGACAAAGGAAAATTTAAGTTCTTCTAACTTTGAGAGCCTATATTCTCATGTTCAGTGTATTCATTAAAAAAATAAAATTAAAAAAAAATATTAGATAAATGATAGGTGAGCAAAGCAAATACGTTTTATTTAAAATCTAAAAATGTGTAACAGTTTCACCAACTAACAACTTGGCTTCATCAGACACACTAAATCTCATCAACAACACCTTCGTTGATGTGATTTAGTATGTCTGATGAAGCCAAGTTGTTAGTTAGTTGGAGAAACTGTTACACATTTTTAGTTTTTAAATAAAACGTATTTGCTTTGCTCAGCTACTTTTCATTTTATCCGAAGTATATAAAAGCAAAGCTTTGATATGAAAAAAAAAATTAACGAAGCTTCAGATAACACTGTTGTTATGGTACTATCTGATTTATGTAGCTATTGGATATTCTAGACCCATACTATTTTTTCATATAGCTCAGTGACGTATCCAGGGAAAGAGTTCAGAGGTTTATCCCAAATTCCGGTATTTTTGTAATCTTAGCATAATTTTAGGCGTGATTATGTACTTATTGTCAATTCATATTCAGACCCTCTTTATTTGAACCTCGCCAATTTCCTGAACACCCTAAAAAATAAATCTGAATACATGCTTGAAAGAGCTTGTCTTATAATGTACGTAGATCTCATTTTCTGGATTTTTGTAGATATTTTCATAGATTCTTCCGTAATCTGATTTACTGCAACTTGTTTTGCCTTCCTTCTGACAGTTTTCCTGGGTTCTTTTAAACTTTACAACAGCACCTTTGGCATTATTCATAAGTTCTAATAAGTGATGGTGTTTCTTTTGTAAGAATTTGTAAAACAGTTAATCGTAGGGAAATACTAATTCAATCGAATAAAAATAGGGAAGAAATTAGAAATACATTGAATTCATTACACGCCTTCAATCTGAGCTTGTGACATTGTTCAATAAAGAAATTTGGACAATTTCTTCGAACACAAATTAGGCAAATTCTTTAACATCATGAATTATACTCTTATATCAGTTTTCTCATACTTATTAATTTCTTTATGCTCTAGGTGATATATTTACACTCTTCATAATGTCACAAAACGGCACTCACTCTCCGTAATCGGATATAAAAACGTAAGTGTTGCAATTGTTCCTAAATAGTTCAATATCAGTTGAATATGAATTGTCTTATTACTTCTACATTAAGTTGCAAAATACACTTAAATTGCAGCAGGGCCCTGTCGCATGTCTTACAGTTTTAAAATTTCCAAGCAAACTGTTATTACCATCATTTTCTTATCATAATAAGAACTCATAATTAACACCAAAATTTAAGAGATTTGATAAATCGTTTATGTTATTTATTTATTGGATATGGGAATATTTCTTAAGAAACGATCTCTCCTTTACTAATTGAACTTAGAGTGGTTTGAGCAATTTATATGAATTAGTTGTTCTTGCACATATCTCTGAGATCTGCACTGTGAAGTCTTTTGGTAGACACCATATTATCTTCTAGCACCAGACGAAGGTCGATATGAACACTTGAAATTGAGTCTCTATCTCTTCCATTTTCTATTCTGGTGCAGTCATTTGTTGTTACTTAACTCAAGAGTCCATTTATTTTACATTTATTTAGGAAGAATACAACGGGCGTATGCCCAGTTATGGTATTCTGCAAAAAGTAAATTACAATTTAGTTGTTTTTTGTATTACCAGGAATGCTTAGTTACATATAATCAGTCCATACTCTCAATATTATCAACAGAATATAAACACAATATATACTAAACACAAGAGAAATACATCAAAATATAAAGTCAAATTTAAAATTAACATAGCTAATTCAAGTGCAGTAGTAATGCATACGTAATATATGTAAGTTAATACTATACAATGTAAAAACACAAAGTAAATATACAAATATAGATATAAGAATAAAATAAGACTGATAATACAAATATAATTAAATAATTTATAATTCCCTTTTAGGTTTGTATGTGAACATCATAAGTTTTTTTTTCTTTTTTGCCATCCTATGTTTATAAACTAGAACTTAGTATAGTAATTTTGCTTGCTTTAGAATAATTTTATTAAATTATTCTGAAAACTTCTTTGGCTTTGATTACATATGTCTACCTCGTTTTTCATTCCACATAATTTATTGTAGGAAAAGCACATTCTCCAAATGGGTGACTTTTTCACAATCTCAGCTTGCGCTTTCCTACAGTGGAAAAGGCCTTTGTTATCCATTCGGGTTCTAGTATCCGGTATCCGAAATTGGATTTCAGAGAGTAAGTCTATACTATCTACGCAGTTATGAATTAATTTATAAAGAAAGAGTGAGTGAATCATGATTCTCCTGTTCTCCAGCGTAAGGAGTTCAAAATTCTGAATTAGGTTTACATAATGCTCAAATTTAGGATAAAAGCCAGTTGTTTTGTACGTTAGGAGTCTGAGGAATTTAGATTGTCTGACAGTTAATTTGAGTGGTGGGATTCCAAATGATGGATGCATATTCAAGTTTCGGTCGAACCAATGAATAATATAATTTTTGGTATGTACTAGTCAGTCTGAAGTCCTTTGCTGTTCTAAAAATAAATCCTAGAATTCTGAATGATTCTGCACTTATATTGTTTACATGACAAACGTTAGTTTAGAGTCAAAGACAACCCGAAGATCTTTTATTATTTCTGGTCTTGGTAAAACTGTGTTATTGATTGAGTAAGGAAACTGAATAAATTTTTGTCGTCTAGTAAATGACATCAAAGTGCATTTTTTGATATTCAAGTCTAGTTTATTTCTGTGACAACACCTATTTATACTATCTAAATCTACTTGTAATTGATAACAATCTTTAATTGATTTAACTTTAGAAAATATTTTAAGATCATCTGCATATAATAGTTTCTCAGAGTTTACTATACAATTAGGGAGGTCATTTATGAATAATAAAAATAGTAACGGGCCTAAATTTGAGCCCTGAGTTATTCCTGATGTCATTTCAAATTTCTTTTATACAAATTCTCTGTAAAGAACGGATTGTACACGGTGTTGTAAGTGAGATGAAAGAAGTTTGACTAGGTTTTTTGTAAAATTGAAGTGCTTAAGTTTGGCAAGTAATATGCAATGGTCTACTGTGTCAAACGCTTTGGCAAAATCAGTATATATAACATCAACCTGACCGCCATTATCTAATGTTTTAGCTATAAAATCAGTGATTATTACTAAATTTGTACACGTTGATTTCTTCTGCATAAATCCATGCTGTGAGTTTGATATTACTGGTCTAACGTGAGTTATGATACGGTGATAGAGACAATTTTCAAAAACTTTAGCGAACGCCGAAAGAATGGTTATTGGTCTATGATTTTCAATTTCTTTTGAATTACTGGATTTCGGTATTGGGCATACTAAAGCCTCTTTCCACTGTTGTGGAAATTTGCATGTGCGTAATGAAAGATTGAATATTATGTACAACGGATATTTCAATAGTTCCGCACATCTTTTCACTACATAAAGGGGCACGCCATCTGGACCAGTTACGTTTTTAGGTTTTAACTTCTTTATTGCCACTTCTACCTCTTTCATACCTATCTGAGAAATCGACAGATTGTCAAGTCTATTACTTGAATACATACAATCTCCTATTTCCATTGTTTTGTATTCAGTGCAACTTTCTCTGTATATGAACCGAAAATAGGAAGCAAAAGTGTTAGATATATCCTCATTATCATCGATTAGCTTGCCATTAAATGAAACCGGACTGGTAGGAAGATGTCTTGATTTGCTTTTCGCGAAATTCCAAAATTGGCTTGGATCAGCAGCGACTTGATTTTCGATGTTTAATATATACAAGTTATATACATTAGCAATTTATTTCTTTGTTTCCTTGCGCAATCTATTAAATTCACTTAAATAAAACTTATTATTTAAATCAGAGTTCTTATGCTTTCTACGATAATAGGCTTTAAGTTTTAGTTTGCTAATTATTTCTTTTGTAAACCAACACGGATAATATTTCGTTGATGGTTTTCTACGGGGTACACTTTTATCAAATACACTGTAAATAGCAGAATAAAAGTATTCTACTGCCTCATTTACATCTGTTGTGTGTTTGAGACAGTCCCAGTCTGCTGCACTAAGTTCATGGTACGATCTATCAAACTTAGCTTTCCTGAAGTTATAACCGGTTAAATTACGTTTAGACTTTGAATTGGTTATGCTATTGCATTTAAGAGTAATTAGTAAGGCTGGGTGAAATTCATTCTCTTTTAGAATAGGATAGTTCTCTCTATTTACGTCTACGGTTGATAAATTTGAGAAGACTAGGTCTAGGGTTCGTCCATGTGAGTTTACTACATTATTGTAAGAAGTTAAATTGTATAAAGAGCTGAAGTGCCAAAGCATTTGGGATTTTTCTGTAGCAAGTGCAAAATTAAAATCTGCATTTCTTACCTCCGGTAAATTCCAGTCACCCATGAGAAGAATAATGCTTCCAAATGGGCAATGACATTCTATACTGTGATACAAAGTTTCGTATAATTCTTCTTTCGATTTGGGTGGGAAGTATGCAATACAAATGTATATGGTGACACCATTAGAAACAAGTTTCGCAATAATGTATTCAAATTCTGAAGCACAAGAGTCAGTTAATCCCGACCTTCTTTTTTCACAACTCTCCTTCAAAATTGACAGGTCGTTACTGAGTCACGTGAACAAACTTATTTTTTAAAAGATCTTACGTACTCATCATTCAAGTAGCTACCAACAATGGAGAGCTTTCATATTTAGTTTCATCCGCTAATGCAGAAAAACAACTCCATATTCACGCAACAGATTTCTTAATCAAAATTTGATTGTATATTTCAGTCGTTTGATTTTAATGGTTAGACTCTTCACTCCTTATAGCCAAAAACGATAATCGTGTGGTCTGAGCAATGTCCAATTTGAAGCGGGGGATGGTTGGGATTTCCCTCTCTCTGCGAAAATCTTCCCTGGCTCTGTTTACCCTCAGGTCTGGATATGAACGGATATATAATATGATTTTCTACGTTCTAAAAAAAAAAAAAAAAAAAAAAAAAAAAAGCCCTCTCTTGGAAATTGTACAAATTGGACACAGTCTGAGTCATTAGACCAATGTCTTGAAGGTCGCGAGTTCGAGTTGATTTTAACAAGCATTGCGCCAGATAATCGTGACAGGCCGAAGTGAAAAATTACTAACACGCTTCATACAAAATAAAGTTCACCGTAAGTTCGTCTTCTCCCCTTATGATCTGAAAGGCCATATTAGATCTTACATTGCTCTGTATCTTAGAATAGCACCAAACTTTCCCAGTTTAGTGAAGTTTCTTATTTTTCATTCATATCTAACGTAACCATGTTTTATTAATATCTAATGTCTGGTAGTTATTTCTTCTCTACGTACAAAATAGCTGCTTCAACCATAGGAACGAAATGTTTTATATTTAAAATTTCCTCCGATCTACCCTCGTTGACACTATCAGTAACAGGAAATATAATTTCTTTTATTACACTCTTGAAATAGTATTTTTTTTAGCAACACTATCGATATGATTGTCACAGAAATCTGTTGTCTAAACGATTGGTCAGCTTTTTCAAGTTTTTTTATTTTTTTATTTTACTGGTTGTCCTGAAGGTTATTTGTCACATTCACCTAACTGTGAACCTACAACGCAAAATGTACAATAAACAAACAATTATATCGAGACGGACGTAAGTCATAGTGCTGTTATTGATCTTACAATTAATTTTATTTTTTCAACTAACAATTATATTCTTCCAAATATATTTCTATTTCTTGGGAAAATACTCTCTTCCAAAGTTCATACTGGTGGAGTCAAGAGTGTGGATATATCCCCCATATCCTCCCCCTACCTACGTGTACACTGAATTACACCAAATTTCATATGCATGTTCATTTGGTACTGGGACATTTGAATAGTATTGGTTACCGATAGGCGTATCCGCATTGATTTACACCAAATTTGGCATGCGTGTTAGGTACTGGAACAGTTCATGTGGGTACTTCTGGCGCAGCAGTTGTCAGTGTTGCCAACTGACAGAAAATAACGTTTTAATTGTTGCTATATATTTGAACGTATCAGGATAAAACTCTGGCAGGCCCTGATCGGATATCTGGGACGTGGACACATCATCGTAGTATTTCCTAATTCGTATTTTGGGCGATTCTTTTTGCTACCAAACGATGTCTTTTTTCGGTTCTTTTACTCTTCATTTTGGAGTGTTGAAAGGGGGAGAGAGGAAGAGCAGGAGGATCATAGAAAGAGATAAGAAACTGCTGAGTTGTACATGGATCGCAAGACTAGTGCTTTTGAAACCATTCATATAATACTCTGTCACTAGTATATTGGAGTGACAAATGGAAAACAAATAATCGACACCACCAGCTTGTATCTTCTAGTCCCATCCTCTCAGATCACCAACCAACTGTACCTACTCTTTGCCCTGTGACGTTGTTATCAGTCACTACGCAATAAAGACGGCGTTGTTACAAGGAAAAAAAAAAACATGCCTCCCTCATCCCCTTTTAAGTGTGCTGGGATGTAAAAAAATACGTAACTCCTTTTCCAGAGCCATTTGTTTGAGAAATAAAACATCTATTTTACAAAAAATAAAGGACGTTAAAAATGTTCCTATCAACTAACTTTGGACAAGAAAACAATAACAATCAAATACACAACTTCAGTAACACTATAAAATATATTTTTTCGAGTTTGGGATACATTCAATCAAATTGGTTTTATTTATGGTTTCTTGCCATTGTCGGCTCAGGCCTGCATGAAGTAGCCTGAGGATGTGAGTTGGAAAGGCCAGGGCTTTTATAATTTACCATTCTCGGCATCGAAGTTTCAGATGCATCATAATATCGAAGTCCGAATACTGGGTTTTTGAATCTGCGACCGCACGAATCCACTGAACCGGATATCCAAAACCCCAAAGATACGAGTTTCGGATATAAAATTTTCAAATGGACACCTTACTGTTAAGCGCCGACAGCTATTTTCAAAAAGCGCGGGGAAGCCGCTGGACGTGGCTACGTTCTGAAAAATTATGATATAGTTTGAAATACTATTACTCACTTGTCAGACTCATTAGAAGAAACATGTAGAGAAGGAGGTCCAAATATGAGCTACGGTCCAAATACGGGCTAGTAGATGTTTTAGACTTGTATATGCTTGTGCAGTATTGATGACTGGTGACAAAAGTGTGAAACATTTCCCCAAGGACGAAGGTGTTGGCGGAATTCAGTTAGCGACAAAGAGTTGGATGTGGTTGATTTATTTGTATGTTGTACCTGTTTTCAACAGTGGGAAAGTTTTATCAGGCATTTCTATTTCAGATTTTTCAACACAATAAAACTAAGTATGAAATGTTTTATAAGGTAAGTTGTATTCCTCAGAGACAGACTCGTAGTCAGTATAAAACAAAGAATAAATAATATTGCGTATTGACTTCTGTTGCGTCTATGAATGGTCTAAATACGGACTACTTTGCCTACCTAAATCTTCATCTTAAGAGTTTCCTTCTCTTAGAACACAGTACTTCGAATTTTAAACCTACTAAGTCCTTTCATATTTCAGCAGTTCCTGCCATAAAGAAAAAAGTCAGCACTCGACTTAGAAAACGATGAAGCGCTACTGTTATAACGGATAACCCATACTAAGAAACAATGGCTTCCTTGGAAAAGCAGGAATCTAGTAAATGCAAGAAGATATTACCTTTTAGTTAAGTTGAGCAGAGCTGAACAATAATAATAATAATAATAATAATAATAAAAGGAATATACCTGAACGGAAAAGAAAACAAGGAACTTTAAAAATCACAAGACAAGAATCAGATTCGGAAGAATCCAGGATGATGTTTTCCGACCTAGATCCTTGTGATGATGAAGATAGTTACTTTGATACGCCAGCTGCACAAGAAAGGTCAGATGATGAAGATACGAATTGTACATTCTGCGACAGGATATTCTTGTACACACAAGGAAACCTATGGGTTATGTGTATCATGTGTTCGAGGTGAGCACATAAAGAATGCGCTGGTGCAGAAAAGGAGGACTACCTCTGATTTTGTAAATATACATTTATCATCATTATATCACTCTTAAACATTATTTTTAACTGTTACAATTTGTTTTAATTATTTAAGGTAACTTTAAAGGGTAATGTTTCAAAAGTCAAGATTATGACACCTCTGTAAAATGTGTATTTTATATCATAGTCATGGGTTTCTAATCTAAATTAAAGTAAACATATCTCAGACATATTTGTAGTTGCTTTTTAGTACATTCCTTGGAACATTTCGGAGATATTCGAAAAATAAAAGAGAGAGTCCGTATTTAAACCTTCTCCTCTATGTAGTTACTTATTTACAAGAGTATTCATTATGAACTTATAAATATGCATATAAAAAATATTTTTTGTTGCATTGTCTATATCTGTATATATTTTCACAGTATGAAGCGAGGTCTGGAACCCAGAGCATGAGGGAGCAATGCCACAGAGTTTTTATAGTAAAACACAATGTACTAGTAAACGCAAACATATATTGTATTTCCGCCCTTTGATAGAAGCAGGTTATTTCTCGGGATTTTTACAAATATATTATTTTTACTCATGGTAATTAAGATGAAAAACAAATATATTTCTTGAATAATATCGTAATCAGAAATTAGCGTATTGTATACGGGATGAGATTATATTCCAGTTTTTCAGTTTACAGTATGATGTCGTCAAAGTTGTATTATCTCTAGGAACTTAAATTCTTCCTATAATTCAAAATATTTCTTCAGTTCTCTGGAGATTTATTAGTAGTTTATTACATCCTATACCAAATAATTTTAGTCCATATGTCTTCAGTTAATTTCTTATGTTTGTCCGGGTGAAGATATAGGAAGCATAGCAGTGTGGCAATGAATGGATAAATAAGCCCATCATTTGCCTCGTAAGGCTGCAGGAAAACAAATAAGGCCGAATGGGTGATGATGGAATGAAGAAAGTGGGAGGAAAGCGAAGCACCCCAAGAAAACCCACGCACGCGGTGTTTGTCCAACACAAAATCTGCATGGCACGAGCAGGGTTCACCCCACGTACCAGAGGTGAGCGATCTATGAATTGAGGCACCATGGCCACTACAGTCGTTCATATACTAGCCAACAGAACAGCTGTTTCGAACTACCTTCAATGGCAATCTCTACTGCACGCAGACGTACTACTGCCAAGTCGTCGAACATGAAGCAACCATCTCTATATGCGGATAGTTTGACTGCATTTCTGGAATTAATTTCGCAATAGCTGGTCTTGACCTGCAGACGAGAAAGTACTACCAATGAATACATAAACTATAGTTTATGTATTCATTGATACTACATAGCTAACAATTGTGGAAATACACGTACAGTCTACAAAAAAATAACTGCCCCTCTCTAAGGACCATCCGAAGCATTTACGAGAATATATTTTTTTTTAAGGAAAAGTACAGTACTGTACGTTAACAATACTCTCCGAGAGCGAAATCGAATCCATTTGATTGTTTCAACATTCCTTACAAAACTAGAGGAAATGCAATGTACATCAGAGAATATTATTTGTTCCCATATACATACGTTGATAAGAAAGCATTTTCATTAAATTATTTCACTACCAGTGTTCGATTTGTAGCGGGGGATGGTTGGGATTATCCCCCTCTCGGCAAAAATCTTTCTGGTACTTTTTTTTTTTTTTTTAGATATATACTTCTTACCTGGGATATGGACGATCCCAAAATACCGTATAATACATATCTTACTAATTCTTCCCCCCTCTGGAAATTACACAAATCGAACACTGGCCGTACTAATAAAATTAATCTGATCTGCAGTTATTGAGAACACATGCTTATAACTACTAACGATATTAACAAAACAAACAAAATTCATCGTTCGTGAACTGCATAAGGGAAATTTTCGATACACCACGCAACATGGATGAAACTCGCTCTACGCAACAACATGGATAATACGGAAGGCTAACAAACTTGCAACGCGAAAAAAAAGGAAGAAGGGACGAACAGGAGTTCCCCCATACCAAATTCAACCACGCAGCCGGAAATGAGTTCGTCACTGCTATTCCAACCGGAAATCCTCAACCATCTACTAGAGATCCATCTATTCCTCTCTCTCCATACACTCAAACAGAACCGCTTGTTGCTTTCTGTGCAGACTTGACTCCGCGAGAAAAAGAACCAATCTCTTGCATATAACTTTATCCATAGTCGGCGATGCTTTATCTTACTAAATAATCGGAACGTTTTTCTCCCATACGCGGAAAAAAAAAGTGAGCTGAAGCGGAACAATTTTTTTTTTAACCTAATGGTGCTTTAGTGCTGTACTTATTGGCCGTGTAGTTAAGCAAGTTAAACACCTACAGAAGCAAACCCCACAAGTTCTCTTAACCCTTAAGTACAATGGACGAAAATAATCACATAACTACTATGGAACGGTCTGTCAGACCGCATTGTTGTTTCAAATTTTCTGAAAAGTAGTTTTATTACGTACATTTTTTAATGCTATCCTATATATTTTAGTTCCTTATAGAAAAAAAAAACAGAGTAATTTCACTATGTAAAGAAGCTTTATGTTTTAAAACAATGAGGAAGAAAACAGTCAAAATTTGCAACAATGCTTTCACTGTTATTCTTAAATTGTAACTGTTGAAATGATCATTTTTTGTCTCTGTTTTTATATAGTCAAAGTAACACTAATCTAAAATATATTGTTCTCATAGATAGATGATATTAAAGAAACCAAATTTAATAGAGATATTGATTTGATTGCGGTTCGTAGATTCTAGTTTAATTTCAATCATCAAGCTTTTATGCTAGTTACTCGTAGTTGATAACTTGGAGTTTTCTAAGAATCAAAAATAATAATAATTTTAATTCATAGAATGCTTATAAAAACTTCAGTATAATCCTTGCTTATCTTAACCTCAATGCCAATTCAGAAAAGCAAAATTATATTTTACTATGTATAATTTGTTCAAAGAATAATTTCATAAGACTAATGTTAAAAAAAAAGTATCATCAAGGTCAGTTATACATGACATTCAATTTATCAATACAATGGACATTGTTGCAATTAATGCAACTTATGAAATGTTTTTGAATAATGATACTGGAGTGGGTACAGGGGTAACAAGAAGAAGTTTTATAATATTCTTCAAACCTATAGTACCATAACAAGAACAGGAACAGCACTAAGAATAAAAAATACAGTAAAAACGGAGGGGAAAAAACATGGAATTGTAGCATTTTCGAACTTACAAAAAGGTACTGTTATATTTTTTTTGTAGTGAAAAGGTAATGAATAAAACTATTTTTTCGTTCTTATATGATGGCGAAAGTAAAGAAAATGTATTTTCATTTCTGAAGCACTGCACTACACTTTTCTGACATCATGCACTTTATTCGGGTAGGCACTTATAACAATTTTTTTTTTGCTACACTTCAAGCAAATCGGTACCCCACACCGCTGACATGGATATCTTGTTTTCTGCTTCAGGCGCAGTAGATACGACTCACACAAAGGAAATGGAAAGAAGAGAGACAGACTCTATATAATAACATACAATTTCCACCGATTGCAGAACACATCAGAAATAATAAAAAACGGTATATCGAATCCAACAAAAACAAAAAAATTGCTAACCTCAATCTTCCAAAACAACTGAATACAGATATAAAAAGACACAACATCACATATCAGGAACTCCTTCAAATGATAAAGTAGCAACACAGGGAACATACTAAGAACTAAGCTTACAAGAACTTTCAAATAAATACACGTACAGGATGCGATGAGTACTAAATAAAAAATAAAATGCTTTCAAACTCAGTATAATAGCACTAAAAGGAAGAACTCTTTTGCGGCTTGGCGATTTCACGAACGGTCACTTACCATACATTTCTTATCCTAAACATCTTACTGTCAGGATGACTTAAATAAATAATTTTAGATAGTTTTATTTCTAAATTAAAGTCTGTATATTCCATATAAATTAATTTAAGATAGTTTATTCAGAATTAGATATAATAATCAAATCCTTATTGAAATTGAATATGATAATTTTGTCCACTTCCAGGCTAGACAATTACCGGTACGGGGCACATTATATAACATCACTTCTATTGATGTTTCCGACTTTATCTAGTGGAGGAACTGGCGTTTGCGGTGGGGCTGCCAATGGGTCCGGGTGCGGGCCCGATCCGAAAACTTCAAAACTTAGAGATTTTCCTATGTAAAAATTCATAAAATGATTATCGAAGGACGAAAGTGGCCGAATGGTCAGAAGTCCATTTTAAGTGGCCCTGCGGGCCATGGATTACGTTTAGGTTTTAGGCGCAGTGGACAGAAGGCACATGTTTTCTTCTCAAACTCCTCATGCGGGATGGTGGGAAGCTCACTTTCAATCTGTAGTATCCTCTTAAATGAAAAACTCAGCTCTCGTAGCAGATGTCCGATGAACAATCTACGTTTCCATGGAATCTCCTGTTTATTTTGTTTCAGGGTGCCGACATATGTGAGACCTCTGTTTGAAGGTTCTTTCACTAACTCAATCGACGAATATCAGTTATCAGCAGTTACATTTCTTAGTGTGTTCACAATAGAATTCACCAACCTTATCACAGATTTTGAAGGAATACTTAGAGCTTTTTCATTATCTGACAGCGTCTGTCCATCACTACCTTTGCCAGCATAAATATAGGCATCATACAAGTAGTTGATTCGCAGATCAAACACTGAACCTTCAATCCACATCTAGCAGATTTTTTGGGCATATACATTCTAAAGGAACACCGGCCACGGAACGGTACTAGCAGTTCATCCACACACACATAGTTGCACCTAACGAGTAGCAAAGTTGACTGTTGTTCTCTATGAATCTTTCTAATATTTTGAATATTCCTGTTGTCCTATCACTTTTCTTCCTTTCCTCAATCATCCGGATTGTCAAACCGTAAAACAGACAGTAAAATCAAAAACCTTTCTTTAGACATAGTGCATCGAAAAATATCTCTGCCGGTCCCATCAGTTGCATAAAAACTGTGAATTGACTCATTTCCAGATTTGAAACGGCCGTATAAACTAACAAACCCATCAATGCCTCCAATTCAACTATATCAACATTCTGAAGGTATGGTAAGTTTGTTAGAAATTAGAATATTGCAATCTTACCTTAGCTATTTTCGAATTCGTCCACAAAAGAATTTCATCAATAATATCCGAGGTGAACAGCAACTCCCACACTTGCACAACATCTGGGCTTTCTCCTACACTTTTCGCAGTCGGTCGCAATCCAGGGAGCTGCAGAATGATATGTTTTCTTGTTCTTACGTTGGCTGGTGACTGCTGCTTCCTCCATCTGAAACCTTTTTATTTTTTTCGTAAAAGTAACCTCCCACTCCATCATCTTCAAGTTTCTCATCGTCCTTGAAATCATAATCCTCTTCTGAATCTGTGTCATGTTCACTAACAAGTTCACAATCAGGCTCAAGATCACTGTTCGAAAACTGTTCCTCAAGGAAACCAATTCTTGTTGAAAAACAGGATCAGTAGAGCGAAAAACGCGTTCACGAGATGGCCCTGCTGTCACTAACATATTTATACGAAAGTTTAACGCCAGACGCGCCACACGGTAAGACACGAAGCTGTTAATAATTGGCAGATAGCAAAAGACAGCTAAACCGCAAAATACTCACATAACACTATAATACTGTTAGGGAAGAGTTAGCCCTTGGAGAAAATAATATTTCAATATTAAGATACATAAATGTTTAGCTCATAAATATTTAAATGAGGATTTTTCAGCTAAGCATATCATTAATTTGTTAGTGTTTGATTTACATACTGTTTAATTCCTTTTTTTGATTATTTTATATTGCTAGTGATATACTGATTGTAATTTTGGAACGGAAAATCGTTGGGATATTTGAACATTGCTGTTTAGACTATACTGAAATTCATGCTAGCTTAGGAACAAACCGGAAGGAATACTGCAGCTGAAGTTGCGCAGTGTGATGTTGCCACTAAAGGCCGCTTTAGACGACAGAATTTATGCTACGATGAATTTTACGATTAGCAGTAGTGCCAGAGTGTGAAAGTAAGAATGCTACAATAGGGCAAGATCCTATGGTATAAATTGATAACTTTTGATAAATTGATAAACTGGATCAACAGTTTTCTTGGTTGCATTAACAAGCAATCTAAATAAATTGAACAAAATAAAAGTTAATTCAAAATCGAACAGACGTTACAACTGAAATCGGACCCGTCAATCGTAATATACTATTGTATCCGAACTACTTCGGAATAAGTAATTGTAATTTCCTACGGTGCTTTATTAACGGGGTCTTCTACTTCTCTCAGAGCTAGAAAGTTTACTGTTGTTGCTTATGGACAGAAAATTGATACCGAATATCTTCATTTTCTAAGGAACTGGATATCTTTAATAGAA
>JAGDQP010031065.1:0-22172 GCA_022664845.1 Lepisma saccharinum | reverse complement strand
TTGTTCCCTATTTGAATCAAGTTTTTTAAGGAAACACTATATTAAAAACAATTAATTATGAAGGATTATTCCCTGCTGTAATTATCTTTTTTCTTTTGGTATTTTATTTGCACTTTCACTATCACCTTAGTTATTTGTATTACATACTTTCTGAAGCAGAGCAGATAGAATGCTCGAATAGTTCCTGAAGACTTGATATAATTTAAAAGAATATTTTAATATAAGTGCTTGTGTAATATTTTACATATTTGATACATTCAGTATATTCCATTGTTGAGATTTGAAAGGTGTTATTTTCAGTTTCAGAGTTTTTTAGCTATAGCTCGATTGCATTCTACATGTGTAAAATGTTAGTTCTTAAGTAGGTTAGGAGTAAGGTGCGGGTATTCAAAATGGCCTAGGAACGAATATGACATATTCGTTATAATACGTGTTAAATCCAACAGATGGCGGTAGTTGTGTGTGTAGAATATGTATAAAGAATGTTTTAAAGAGAAGCTAGTAGATGGGGACGCCAATGTTGGGTAGAGAGAAATAATTTGAAAGCCCAGTTACGCCGTATTGGGTCCGTGTACCTTATGATTTTGAACCACAGGATGAAAGATGAAATAAATATGCAACTAAACATTTTTAACCGTTCAGCGTGTACTTACTAATAAATCTTTGCAAGAATGTGTCTACTCTTAATTCTAATTCTCTATTGCAGCATTTGGAATATCTGAAATTAAAATTTATGTCATTTTGTTAATGTTAAGAACACAGAAATATAGAAAGCAAATTTTTACTACCCTTCAGAGACCTCTGTCACTTGCCGTGCAATAATTTCTAACTTTCAAAGCTCAATGTTTACATCTTTCGAAACTGGATATCCAAAATAAAGTTTAAACAAAACATTAACAAATACTTGATGACACTAGGAAAGTGAAAGAAGAAATTTCCTTATCTGCGACCAGATTTATGCCCAGTGTGCTGAAAAGTACTTAAAAAACTGATAATTTTGTAACACGAGCTCTGTACAATATGCAGATTCCAAACCAACATTTTTACTGGTTTCTATACTAAACCATGAGGCCAAACTATTAAATAAATATATAATAAGGTGCACTTACTCCCTTTGCATGAATAACAGTGGTTGAAGTCGTGGTGTTGAAGTCAATCTAGTGTAGTGTTGAAGTCGTTGCTCGTGTATATCTATTGACGCAGTATCAATGGTTGCCTGCGAAACGTGGTTGAAAGTCATTGTGTACGGTATGAGCGGTGTATCAGATGACTCGGGGAGGTACTTAGAAGTCCGACCGCATGTAACATCGGTAATGGACTACCGAATATATCTGCTTGTGTGGTCGAAGAAACATACCCGCCAGACCAATCCAATCGCAGACAGACGTTACAGTCACCGTACGACTTATAGCAACAAGTACTGCTTACCACTCTGGACTGTAAGCTAGGAGACCTGTGCAATGTTGTTTATACCGTTTTTCCAATAACACAGAAGGGTGCGTTAACAGTGGACAGGAACACATGTGAATTGGATGCGTCAGTACCTTTCGCTAATGACTGACAACGTTCTCTGGACAGTGATTGTAGCTGAAGACTGGTCTGGAGAGATGCAGAGACAGGTTAGCTTTCATTCAACATCACGATAGGTGGTGCCGGTATGCTTGCTTTGCGGTGGCATCTGTGTGGAAGCATGACAAATCGGCGATATAGTAATGGCATATTGGTTTGTAACATTAAACCTTATGGGGAAAGGGGTGAGGGATCCACTTTACACGATGATTTATGTTCATTCCCATAGCGTTGACTGGTGTGTGGAGGAAAACCGTATCAGAATACTGAAATTGCCAGCAAAGTTCCCCGATCTAGCATTCATGTGAGATGCTCTGAGTCTACATGTGACTGCCTTTGTCTCCCATCATGATACCTGGCAGATCTTCAAAGGGTGATCTACAATGGACCAAGTACCAATGGAGCTGGTTCACACCATCATAGTTGGCCCAAGTTGATTATTACTGGCTGGCGGCGAACATTTTGTTCATCGTTAGAATTAACAACTTTGTGCCTTCGGCCTTTTTGTGAAGAACACGGCTATTTTTGCATGAAGGTATTATACCTCTTGATATGCATCATTTATTGTAATTTTTCGAGATAATTTTAATTTATCCTTATTTTATTTCTTGGTACAGCTTTATTGAAGAAAGTGTTGAATATATGTAGACTATTGTTGAATTGTTAGTTTAGATTTGATTCTGACATATTTTCCTTATGAGATACATATAGAGATGATAATTTTGACTCATATATTTCTCAATCCAAAGTTTTGTCAATGCAATTGGCACAATAAAACGTTACGGTAATATGGTCAGTCAATATTATTTACCGAAATAACTTCGGTAAATAATTTACCAAGTTATTATTATATGACCAAAACAGGCTTTGAAATGACTTGTTATGCTAACGGGAGTACAATCATACGAGGTGGGTAGTTAATCATAAAAACAACTCTTCGAAACTAATTCAGTGATTGATTAGTTATTAATACCTCAAACGAACTGGAGCATGCGTGCAACTATCCATCAAATTGTTCTCAAATTAGTCTCAACTGATTCTCCGCAAGAAGATTATTACAGGAAATAAAACCTAAATAATTAGTGTCTATACATAACATCAATTCCAGTAAATGTCTGTCATTAATGGAAATTCTAATGTATAAATTCATTCATCTTCTAAGAGACATTTATTGTCAGTCAAGAAATGATATTTGTATTTCGAGTCTTAATGTATTTTCCTTTCCTTGTGAGTTAATTTCGCTCTCACCACAACAACTTTTTTGATGGATTGTTTTTGGAAATTGCTTGTTGTCAGGAATGCTGAATCAATCTAAAGCAGCTAATTACAGTCTATGTTTTGACTGTTTTATCATGTCATGTGTTTTATTAAGTTATTTGATCAAAACAATATACATATACTGAACTACTGCCCCTTTTACACAGTAGGATGCAAAATGTCAAAAGTATTCTTTCACAAAAGCAAGCAAAACATTGCTTAAATTGATAAAAACACAAGAACTTGTTCAAAAGCCAGGTAATTTATTTTGATTGTGTTTAGTACCTCTACGGCTAGTGTTTGGTATTTTACCCCGTAAAATTAAAAGGGTAAAACGTAAATAAGGAATTTTATTACTCTGGAATTTTAGTGGATTGGATCCTTGTACGAAAGGTTAAAGACTGTCACCAGCTGAAAGTACCATCTGTTCTTTTGTGTTGTGCAAGCAGTGTCATTTTCTAAAATGTACGTCTGCTTATTATTTAAAACGATGTGCGTATTTTAGCCCCTCCTGAATTTTTCTATGGAGATTTTATTAAAAAAAAGTTTCAAATAATAAACTTGCATGTGCAATATTGAAGTTAATACTAAAATAGATATTTCCAACTCAAGAGAACCAATATTACGGGACGTGGATGCAACTGTCATGCGAAGGTACGTATAAAGTCAGGTTAAAGGGTATAATTGTGAACATTTACTGTCAAGTTATTAAATATATATTCTAATTCTATATTCTTTATATGTTTTTTCAAGAAAAAATAACACTAATCAACAGGAAAAAAATGTGTCTTTCGTGAAACCACATTTTGTTCTGGTAATTCCACTTCATTGAATCTGAAAAATACTTTTTGTTTGTTTGATTCGTGTTTTGAAGATAGACGCTCCACTACTATACAAGTGAACAAATGGAGCATACGTGTATATGCTAATTTGGAAGTGTTGTGTCGTTGCTGTTACTTGGTCTCCATTAGAGTTATACGAAATTCAGTAGAACCTCGATAACTCGAATCTGAAAGGAAAAGGCAAAATTCGAGTTATCGAACATTTCGACTTAACAAGGTTGGAGTTACCAAGGGGAATAATACTGAACTTCGAGATATAGAGGGCCGGTATTGACTCACGATTCTCTTATATAGTAAAAAGACTGTATTTTCGCTTCGGCATAACTTAACTTATGCGCCGACCTCGGAGTGGCCAAGAGGTTAGCTCGCTCGGTTTCCATGCGCGTGCAGGAGTTCAATTCCCGCCGGGGTTCATTGAACGGAGTGGTTCCGAGTTTACTTTACCAAAGCTATAGATTCCGTCCTTAGAAGCTAGGCAGCTCGTTTAGGACGTTAATATCAATTCAATCAATCTTAACTCTATAGTGATCAAGATATTCTTGTCGTGTGAACTGTAAGGGCACCGTTTCAAAGGTCGCATGTTACATGGACCATGCATGTTTTGCGATCTTAACAAGCACTCACGTGGGAGCGGCGGTCGCTCAGTGGAAGAGCGCTACCCTCTGGCGCTTGGGGTCGTCGGTTCGATCCTTGCTCGTGCCACGTGGTCTTTGTGGTGAGCTTACATCGTGTGCGTGGATTTTCCCGGTTATTTCCTGTTTCTTCCTACTTTCTTCTTTCAACCAATCATTCAATCACCATCCATGTGACCTGCGCCAAAGTTGCCTGAAGACAAAAATTACATTCATATTCAATACACCCAGGTAATAGAGACAGGTCGAAATCAAAGTTACTAAACTGGTTCATATATAATAAAGTTTTACTTAACTTCGTTATGATCACGATGAAACAGACACTCCAACTCCCCTGCAGTGGTGCGAACAACTGACGCCTCATGCTCGTTGTAACCGTTGATTAGTGTTCCACAAAATTGACAGTGCGATGATTATTGTCGTCAACTAAGAGGCTCGTCTCAGATCTTTCGATTCCCTAAACTTCAACTTGGAAAGGTTTAGAGGACTGAGTTCGACTTATAGAGTTATTTATACTACGTCGATTTGTAGAGGTTCTCTATAGGGTCATGTGAAACCCCGTCAAATTTGCGAACTACAGAGCTTTCATCTTTATCTTCTCTTGTTGTTTTTGGGCACCAATCATGTCTTGGGAGGTGGTGTAGGCGTTACGGCCAAGTGAACAAATCAACCCTACATCGTTTCCACACTTACGGATTCCTCATTTCGGCTTTAGCTGTCAGCGAGAAAACGTCCATAACATTAACATACGAGGATCTGCACATCGACACTAAAGAGTTGTCTGTAGTGGATTTGGTAAACAATGAGCTGAGTTTCCCTCCACTCAACCTCACGCGTTTTCTCCGCTTCACATCCTCCTTGTTTTACGGTAAACTACACTAGCGACACCACCAGGGTTTTAGCTATTTTTATCAAACTATAGCAATAGATTTCGAGTTATAGAAGCGAAACGGCACATTCAGAAAACAACAAAAACATCTTGAATGTTTGTCTTTACTGGGAGGTCGTAGAACTGACAACTCTACACAGCTAAATCAAGTCAAGAAATAGTAACGGATGGTTCATGGGTTCTCCTGAGGTAAATTTTTTCGGAGGCAAACTAGTCCCTCATTCGGATTGAATGTCCCTGCGGACAGGGATTGATTTAGGAGGCTCTAAGAACAGGATTAAGAAAGATCTTAGAATAGGAACGGGGAACGGGTGGCAGTACAAACGAGACAGAGAAGTACGAGCAGGACATATTAACGATACAAGAAGTCCGTTGGGAGGGTCAATATACTCGTAGCATTCGACAGGGCAAATATGCATCCTACTACGGAGGAAAGCAGTCACACAATTTCGGAACAAGAACAAATCACATTAAGAACAGTGCTTTTACTGCGGTTCAGATTATAGAATTCGTAAGCGAAATACTATCGTATGTTACGGTACGTAATCGATAGTGCTACACGGTTTTAATAAATGTCCATGCTCCGATGGAGGTGGCTAATGATAACAACAGGGATACATTTTACGAGGAGCTAGAAGGGTTGTTTGACTGATTATCTAAGTATGTCACGAAAATTGTTTTGGGTAATTTCAACGCTAATATAGGTAGGGATGAAAACTATAGGCAAATACAGCCTTCACTAAATCATCAACAACAATGGAGAAAGACTGATAACTTTCGCGATTTCGAACGACACACTAGCTAAAAGCACGTACGTTGAACACAAAGACATACACAAATACACATGTATATCTCGGGATGGAAAACTCTCAGCCAGATCGATCACGCATTAGTACCACCAACATAATAGACGTTAGGTCTTACAGTGGAGCGGAAGGTGACATTGACCATCAGTTAGTGATCACAAAATCCAGGCAAAAGTTATGCATTGCAAATAAAGAAAGTAGGGCATCAAAACAACTGAAATTCTAAGTTAAACGATTAGATAGTCGAAGGGTAAAATCAGATTACTAAATCAAAATCTTAAAGAGTTAAAATCGTTAATAATAAACTAGCCAGCCAAGGTTAGGAATGATTAGAAATGAACGCGGAGATCTTCAGACAAATCCGGCTAAAATTACACTGTTTTACAAATTACTTTTTTTAGGTGAGGGAAATTCAATAAACCAATAAGTCTATGAGTGAGATAGTCGTGACAGAAAGAACAACTACACTAAGAAGAATTGGTCTCCAAGAAACTGAAAGTTGAGGCGTAATCTACGACGTGCGAGTCTGGTAGCTCGTGAAGTAACTGTTGGGTCTAGTTTCAAAACCTACCATATCCATTGTTTTCAAAATTGAGTTATTATACAAGTTTTATGGAGTATTTCACTACCTATATCCCATCGAAAATGCATTGCAAAAATGGGTGTTTGTTTCAAAACCTGCCATATTCTTAACAAAATGTTGTTATGCGAGTTTCAAAACCTAACACATCCGTTACCCAATCACAACAAATTTTATTCAATTCGTGCTTCCTTCAGTTAGACGTAGTGAGGTTAGTGTGAGTTGAGCATTGTTGTCAGTGTGACCAGTATGTTGATTGCGCTTAGTTCACCTGTAACATCACGGAAGAGAGCCGTCCAGCGTTCAGAATGGAAGTCTGCAAAGATGCAATAACAGAGGTATGCTTTGAAACAGAGGTATACATTTCCTAACTGTAACCATAAAACAAAGGCTAAGGAATTGCAATGCCATGAAGTATCGGAAGCATACAGTATGTGCGTAAGTTCAATTTTTTGTTTTATTCTCACCAGGACAAAAAGAATCAGGATGCATTTATGTTGAAGTATGTCTCTGTAAACGAGTGCATTAGACGCAAGACAAAGAGTGAAAAGAAGCAGGTTACATATTTACATCATTTCATGATGTACATCATTACTTACATTATTTCATCAGACAAGCTAACGGGTGTGTTTCAGTTTGTCGAGACAATTTTTTGGCAACTCTTAGTGTCGGCAGGGTACGTGTGGAAGCAATAGTGAAATACTTTCATAGTACAGGAGAGGTTCGCCGTGAAAAATGTGGAGGCAATCGGAAGGAGGAGGCTTATGCGGATAATGCAGCGGCAGTGAAATGTTTCCTTCAGTCATTTGAATATATGAACACACATTATTGTCGCGAATCGTCAAGAAGGCAGTATCTTCCAGCATCGTGGAACATAAAGAAGCTCTGGCGGATGTATTGTAATAAAGTCAGTCCTGCCCTCGCTGTAAAAGAGTAAATTTTTTTCAAAATTTTCAATACCTGTTTTAATATTGGATTTGGGAAACCAGGTACTGATATCTTCAACGTGCGTCAGATTGAAGGATCAAGCTCACATGAAAAAAGATTCTGAGCAGAAGGAATCTTTTCTCCTGCAGTTGAAGCTTCACAAAAGCGTGCTAAAGCATTTCAACAGGTAATGAATATTGTGTACGATGTTGAGGTCACTATTGTCTTTGACTGTGAAAACAACATGGTGTTACCAAAAGTGGAACATCAGTTCACTTACTTTAGTAGCCAATTTTATCTGTATAATTTTACTATCGTCACGATACAGCCGAACAAACAACTGAGACGAAATCATGTGAGTTGCTATGTCTGGACTGAAAATGAGGCAAATGAAATTGCGTCATCAATTCATAACCACTTAAGTCAAGTGTCTAATATAAGGAAAATACGATTTTTTCAGATGGCTACGGTGGGGAAAATGAAAACAGAACAACGATTTAAATGGAAGCAAATTGGTTATTAACAAAGTGAGCGGTAAATGTTTATCGTTACTGGCCATTCATTTTTGCCACCAGATCGAGTTTTTGGAAACATCGAAGAGGACATACGTAAACAACAGGAAATATTGATCCCAGATGAGTGTGTCGATATAATCAGTAAGCATGCCCAGGTACGCCGTCTAGGAAATGACTGGAATCTATATAACTGGAAAGAAGCATCTGAAAATATTTTGAAGTCCCCTCAAAATTTACATTTCCAGATATGTGGTACCAAGAGGATTGTAATTGAGAAAAGAGGGAAAGATATCGTTGTACGTGGGGAGCCGACGTACATGTCGGACACCGCTATTGGAAAAACAATCGTTCGTAGACGTAAACGTCTATCATACATTCAACCTGCCCTCCGAAGTCTGGACATCCCATTATCTGCAAAAAAGGCCGATGATGTCAATCTGTTAAAGAAACAGTTTGGAAGTGAATGGCAACGTAACGACCGCTTCAAATTTTACGGTAATATCTTGAGTTCAAGGGGTCACTGAGAATGATATGGAGGACTAGTACTGTGAACTAGGACAAACGGTAACCCCTCATGATGAATGCATTGCGTAAATAATATGTATTGTGGAAGTTTAAATAAAAATATAATACCCTAAGTGAATCTTGTGAAAATCGGTGTATTTTTATCATATAAGTAATGGAACTATAAAGGTAAGCAAGAAAGTTCTGTCGCTTTTTCACCCACCATCTTCAAACATCGATATGTCACCTAAGACGTATCTGGAAGATCAAAAATAGTTCCCATCAGCATCGACGACCTTCTGCCAACGTTCTGGAACCATGGATTCCATCGCGGTAGAACTTGGTGGGCCGTGAAGCGAAGAAGGTATCATGTGCATTTTGCACCTCTACTAGGGATTTGAACTGGCGTCCTCGAAGGTGATTGCCCAAGGAATGGAACAGGTGAAAATCGGACGATGCAATGTCCGGGCAGTATGGCGGATGCAATAGTGTTTCCCATCCAAGGCATAGACTGGTGTCCCGGGTCATCCTAGCCACGTGGGGCTTAGCGTTGTCCTGTAACAGGAGGACCCCTTTGCGATTCAGAAGTGCTCCAGAGTTTTGAGTTTTTCTTGAACATGGCTCAACGACTGAAGGTACACAGTTGCATTGATGCTCTGACCAGCTGGTAGCAGTTCCCGATGCACGATGCCGCGAGCAGTCCACCGAACACACAGGAGGACCTTCTTCTGGTGCAGTGCTGGTTTCGGCTGTTTTGGAACCGGTTCATGGGATGCTAACCAATGATGACGGCGCCGTGGAGCTTCGTACAGGGCCCACTTCTCATCACATGTCAACACCTTTTCCAGAAATGGCTCCTTCCTCAGACGAGACCGCAAAGAAACACAGGTGTCTGCTCGCGTTGCCTTCTGGCTCGGAGTCAAATCATGTGGAACGCATCTACCCAACTTGTAGTGATTCTCAAGTTGATGGAGGTGCTGCCGAATGGTTTCTCCACTCACACTGAATTGTAGTCCCAGTTCCTCATATGTATGACCACTGTTCGCCTCAATTGCTGCCTGAAGATCTTCATTTGGTACCTGTGTTGGTCTTCCTGCACGTAGTGCGTCTTCAAGTGTTTCGTCACCGTCCTTAAACTTGGTAAACCACCGCTGCACTGTCCACGTAATCACGACACCCTCACCAAAGGCGTGGCATATCCTCCGCCCCGCTGCAGCTGCGTTTGACCCCAGTTTGAACTCGTACAGCATAGACGCCCTTATGACGCTCTGTGGAGGTCCCATGTTCACTCTGTCCTTCCGCACGTTCACGGTGTAACTGAACTTCCACAACCAGGTAGTATGTTGGCTATACCCACACCAACAACTGATCTTGGCCTGATCTCCATTTGCATTCAACTCACGGTGTGAGGGCCAATTGAACACAGACCTCCACAAAAAGCTACAAAACTTTCGTGGTTCCCTTATAGTAGCAAACTCTACCATATCCAGCGTATATTGTCAAACATAGCGTTATTTCTTAGTCGTCAATTTTGTGCGTGCAAACATTTTTGTAGACAACAATGAACAGACTACATTGTTGAAAGATAAAACTGGGAGTCGTTTGTTATAATACAACTACACGTTTTCTTAATTTTTCTGCAAAAGTGAGAAAGTGGATATGGTAGGTTTTGACACTAGATTGTTTACCTCTTCATCGTAGAGTAGGCCCGCCTGACACGGAGGTATTTATGCTACAATAAATCTTAGTGTTAGCAGTAGTGCCACCATATCAAAGGGAAAATATTATGGACTTATACCATAGCTTCTTGCGCCTATGTAGCATTTTTACTTTGACACGGCTTATTAAACAATCTGTAAAAGCTTTGGATATAATTGGAAGAAGATTTAAGTTAACTGCCTATCGCTAAAGAGAACTCGGAAACCAGACGGTTAATGCACATCAAGATTTAAGGTGCAATACAGTGGTGGAAATTGGTATAAAGGCATGGCAACATTGTGAAAAAGAAGCCAGGGGTGCTCAAGATGGCTATAGAAGATATATTGAGAAAGTAACATCGTATACAATACAAAATCAAAACATATGCTATTCTTGTTGGTCCGTGACACATGTATTTTACAGACAAAGACAAATGAATCCATTTTCGGGTGGAAATGAGTATAAAGGCACCCACTGTCTGTCACAAATAGCACTGACCCAGTGGCAGGTAAGAATGGTAAAAAAGTGTTCAGTAGTAGATTGAACCTCCTTTGTTCTGAATAAGTTGGAATATGCGCCTCGGCATTGTGTGTGTGAGATCTATGAGTAGTTGTGGTGGAATCGCTGCCCACTCATCCCGTATCGCATTTTTCAACTCAGTAACCGTCCCAAATTGCCTTCCATTGCGATAAACATTATGTGCAAGGAAGCCTCATAGGTTTTCGATCGGATTAAGATCAGGGCTTCGCACTGGCCAGTTCATAACTGTAATCCCTTTGTCTTGAAACCACTGTCGCGTCGCTGCTGCAGTGTGGATAGCAGCGTTGTCTTGTTGGAAAATCAGGCTCTGATCGTCCAACGCCTCAAACATCCGCAGCAATTCTATTTCCAACATCTCGATGTATGCAACTGAATTCATTCTGGTGTTGATCAACGCAATGTTGGATTTACCTTGAACACAAAACGCTGCCCAAATCATAACACTGCCGCCACCAAAATTCCTGCTCATTTGCACTTGCTCCTCTTGCCTGAAGTCATGCCAATAATATTGAAATCCATCTGGACCATCCAAATTAAACTTCTTCTCATCACTAAACACAACGTGATTCCATTCGGATGTCCACGACATATGGTTCTCCGCAAGTCGCAATCGTTCCAGCTTGTGAGTTGCACTAAGGGCTGGCTTCCGCTTCCGTTTCTTGAAAACAAGATTCGGATCTTGGTTCAAAATTTGCCGCACCCTTCTGGACGTAACAGGTAACCTGCAAGAAGCAACAATTTGGGACGAGGACATGTTGGCCTGGCGCACAATTAACCGTTTCGCAGCCTCCGACAGTTTTCTCGTTCTACTATACTTCCCATTCTTCCCGTATTGGACACCCAACCGAACGAAAGTATCAACAACAAAACTTGACCGATTTTTAACCGTTTTGCAATTTGCCGATTCGCCAGGCCCATTTCCTTGTACGTACAGACACGTGCTCGTTTTTCACTCGACAACATTTCTCCACACAACAGACACTGACGTTCACTCACGCGCATTTCTTATCACACTATGTCAGTTTGTTCTCGACGAAACATCAGGGATAGTGTTGGACGTATAGAGGGCGCCAGGCCATGAAGAACCTTGGGTGCCTTTATACCAATTTCCACCCCACCACGGCCTCATTTTGCTTGTTCTGTCAAATGTCACTGGCATTTATGACCAAGATATATCTTTGCCTTTGAAGCACATCGAATGTTACTTTTTAAATATATCGTCTTTCTCCATCCTCAACACCCCTGGTTTCCTCTCTTTCCAACTTTCTTTCTACCTTTCTACCAATTTCCACCACTGTATGTCCCTAAAGGTGGACTTCATAGATTAGCATCCCGATTACTTTATATGGAACTGCAATGATGTGTCCGATGAACATGGTGAACGGTGTCATAAAATACTTTCACTACAAAAGAGATAAGAAGGAACGTTGATGCTTCTATGTTAGCGGATTATTTCTGGAATATCATTAGAGACAATAAGGACAGTCACTATAAAAGAGAGAGGAGCGATATTTTGTTCGGAACTTTTGAATGTTATAAAATTAGTGTATTCCGAGACTTTATATGCTAGCATAGTCTCCTACAACAAAATTGAATGAAATGTAATTTAGATTAGTTCGACTAGTAGTTAAATATTCAGAAATTCCAAAAAATGTAATTTGATATAGTGATTTCGATGGGTGACACATGTAACAGATATTTATACAATGCAATGCGTCACATATGCCCCTCCCGAGAAGAAAAATTTTGAAACTCTGAAAGTTTTACAAAAGTTTTTGTTCTGTATAATCTTTCTTTTTAACCCAAATTTATATACATTATTTATAGATATTCCTCATCTTTTATTTTATAAAAATCAATACCCTGAAAAGCTTGTTTTCTTGTGTCAGCACAAGAGAAAATAAGTGACCCAACCACCTTTCTGTGCACTTACAAAGGGGGGTAGAATTCCACATACAGTGCCATCTGAAGATTAGCGAGAATTGATTTTTTAAGCTTTTAACATTTAATATTGATTTTGTATATTCGTTATATATATATATTGCACTCCTTTCGTACGGCAAGCAGTTTATTTTTTGGGTGTTAATTTTGGTTCTCTCCATATGGTATTTCTGAAGATCTGGCTTAATGAAGTTGTTAGGTTTAGTTCTTTGATAAACACTCGGTCATAGTCGGTCTAAACTTATAAAGGGGCACCGTTACTCTCTTCATCTTCCTGTTCGTGCACTTTTTCAATTTCTCATTGCACTATAATCGCAATGGGTCTTCTTCAGCACCATTATCGTTCTTTTCCTTTTCTCTTTCATTTTTTGTAGCATTTGTGTCAGTTCCTGCCCCTTTACCTTTTCTTCTTTCCTTAAATCCTCCTGTTCTACCAGAGCTTTTTTTCTTTTTTCCATCAGATTCTTCCATCAGATGTCTCTCTGTTGGGAGTATCAGCTTGGTTTCTACATTCCTTCCCTTTTGTCCTTTTGGTATTATTAGTTCCTTTCTCAGCCTTTTTACTCCTTCTGATATTTCGTCGCTTATTTGATTTACGAGATCGAGTCCTTGATTGATCCACTCCTCCCATAATCGGGAAGTTGTGCCCCATATCGTACCAGCTTGGGAGCTTCTATGTTTACGTTATGACTGACGCCTTAATAATGAGCTTATTTTTTTTAAAAAAAAATGCTTAACTTTCGAGCGTTGTTTTTGTTGGATACGATAGGAAAGGAAAATAGATATAGCTTTTCGTAGACTCAGCATATAGCTTTCTTTGGCAATCACTGGCCTCGAAGTCAATTATACTTATTATTCCTTTTTTCTGTATACGAATCCATGTATTATTGCTTTCTTTTTCTCTCAAGATATACGAGCACTTCACTAGTTTTATTCCTGACCTTGACAGGTCCACTCGTGTAAGATTAGCTTCATGTATGACTTATAAACGACTCCCTTTTTCCTTCTTACTTAATTAACAGTAAGCTGAATACGTTGCCATGGAAACTTTTGCTCAAATTATATAAATTATTCTTCAAGGAGAACATTGTTGCTAAATTGTCTGGCTTATTACTACTCTTTCTTTCTTTTGTTTCAACTACGTCATCATTGGATCGATGACAAAGCTGTTTCTGAATACTGGATGTTAACAAGAGACCATTGGTTTAACCAAAGTCCTCTGCAGCGTTAAGTCCCCAATCACAGTTTTTCCTTTGAATTTTGATTGTAAACGTCTGATACTTCTCTCGTAGGATGAAGGAGTCTTGGACGTTGACTTGACCAAGGTCCTAACATCAATGTTTTCTATTGTATCAAAGGTAAATTTTCTATGGCTATTATGAAGAAATTGAAAATTGAACATTTTCAAATCACCAGGAGTAGACAATATTTCAGTCGAATTAATCACAGCAGGAGGAACGGCACTAATCAAGCAACTACATAAATTGATAAGTGCTATATGGAGAAAGGAGGAGCTCCCAAAGGAATGGAAAACCTCAATAATAGTTCCGATTTAGAAAAAGTCGATAAATCGGACTGAAATAATTACTGCGGAATCTCGTTACTTCCAACCTGTTACAAGGTGTTAAGTAATATTCTGTTAACACGCATACATGTATACGTAGATGAAATAATTGGAGATCACCAATATGGATTTAGAAGAAATAGATCCACGTTGGACCAGATTTTCGCCTTGAGACAAATTTTGGAGAAGAAATGGGAATACAATGGGACAGTTCCCCACTATTCATTGATTTTAAGAAATATGATTCTATCAAAAGGGAAAAGTTATACAGTATCTTGATAGAATTTGGAATTCCGAAAAAAATGGTTCAACTAGTGAAGATGTGTATCAGCGACCCCATAAGCAGAGTACGGATAGGTAATATGTATGTAACTATATAATATGTAACTACGTCTGATAGTTTCAAGATCCGCAACGGATTGAAACAAGGCGATGCCTTGTCACGACTACTGTTTAACTTTGCGTTAGAATATGCGATTTTAAAAATTAAAGGGGGACTATCATTGAATGGTTTGAATCAACTGTTCGTATAAGCGGATTATGTATATTTAATAGAGGACAATATTGGTGCATTACAAAGCAACACCGATGTCTTAGTAGAAGCGTGCGATGAGATAGGTCTACAGCTAAATATAGATAAAACAAAATACATGATAAGCCAAAACACAGGGATTGAAGGAAATAACATAAGAATTAGGAATGAGGTCATAGAGAAAGTAAACAAATTTAAATACTTGGGAGCATACGTAACAAGCAAAAATGAGGTCACGGAAGAAATAAAAAGTCGCTTAGTATCGGGGAATGCATATTTCTATTCAGTCCAAAAACTTCTAACATCGCGATTAATATCAAGGAAATTGAAACTGAAAATATACAGAACGGTTATTCTGCCGGTAATACTTTACGGTTGAGAAAGTTGGAGTACCTACACTGCCGCAGCTAGATTGCTGAGACCGTCCACTCAGCTTCACCATTCGTGCCCCATAGGATGGGCGCCACTCAATGTAACGTTTCCAGTCTACTCTATATAATAATTTTATACTTCGCCTAGCTCATATATTAGGGAACGGTAACATTATGCAGTTAGAAAATTTATTTTACTCTTTTTCATCTCATGGTAGACTTCTCTTGATAAAGCATATGCAGGGGGATTTTAGGTCAGCACATATGCAAAAGAACAGTAATCCTGAACTAGCTAGCATGCAAAGGCAGTCATCCGATCTTACGAAGTACTGTGGGTCCTAGTTTAACTAACCATAAGGACATGATAAAGATAAGTAAAAATATCAAATTGACATGCTTATTTATTTCTTGACTCATCTGCCCCCACAAATGAGCCAAGAGGCTGCTTGGACCGAAGTCCAAGAATAAGTGATTTACATATGTGATACAACGACTTTTATACCTCTCTCCTGGGTGTGTGTGATATGGCTTCCACCAATAGTAAATAGTTCCATATGTACAGTTTCATATTTACAAGAAATGTTTTATAGTATTTTTTATACTAAAAAATCGTTAAACTATTTATTTAATTATATAACATAAGAATATTCTTTACTTAATGACTTGCTAGTTGTAAATAGTTCTGGCGCTAAAGTTTATAAATATTCATACGCCATGTAAAATATCCAATCTATAACACACACATATAATTCTATTATCATGTTGTCAAAAATAAATATTTAGTTCAGAACTTTTGAATATTATAGAATTAGTGTATCCCGAAGCTTTATATATTGCATAGTCTTCTACATCAAAAATGAATGAAACATAATTTAGATTATATTGGCACCAGTAATTAAATATTCATACATTCCAAAAATGTGATTTTCTTTAATGATTGCGGTGGGTGAAACATGTGACAAATATTTATACAATGCAATGTGTCTCATGATTGAAACAGCGTGATGCCTTGTCACCACTACTGTTTCACTTTGCGTTAGAATAATTTTATACTATTCAGAAAATAAATGAGGACAAAAAAGGACTAACATTGAATCAACTGTTCGTGTACGCGGATGATGTAGATTTAACAGGGGACAATGTAGTTGTAGGTGCGCCACAAAGTAACACTGATGACTTAGTAGAAACGTGTCATAAGATGGGTCTACAGGTAAATATTGAGAAAACAAAATACATGATAACAAGACGAAACAGTGGGAATAACGGAAATAAATACATAACAATTAAGAATGAGAACATAGAGAAAGTAAACAAATGTAAATATTTAAGAGGATATTTAAATATTTATGAGTAAACAAGCAAAAACGAAGTTACGAAAGAAATACAAAGTCGCTTAATATCGGGTAACGCGTGTTTATATTCAGTCTAGAATTTGTAACCTCAGGATTAATATCAAGGAAGTTGAAATTGAAAATATTCAAAACGGTTATTCTTCCGGTATTTCTTTACGGTTGCTAAAGTTGGAGTACAACCCAGCAGATGGACATGAATTGTGTGCGTTTGTAAATAAGGTTTTGAAAAAGATATATGGGCCAAATTGACTGGAGGGAATGACGGGACGAGATGACTGGAGAATGGAGGAGACTGCATCCACGGACTGTATGATTCACCAGATTTAAGAATACTGAAATCACAATGACTATGATGGACAGGCCATGTAGCTCCAGAAGGAGGGGGGAAGCGAAGATTATATTCCATCGTGGTGGGAAAGCCGGAGGGAAAGAGACCATTGGCAAGACCGAGAAATCTTTTCGAGTGCAATATTAGAATAAATCTTCTAGAGCTAAGTATTGATGATGAAAACTGTCTTGATTTTGTCCAGATTAGTATCTTATGGCGAACGTTTGTTACTGCCGCGGTTAGCTTGCGAGTTCCGTAAGTCATAGAGCAGGTAAGTAACGGATATATGTTAAGGTTCCGACTGAACAGTTACATCTTTACAGTAAACAGTAGAAAATTCCCCGTACGTCATTGATTCTCTAATCTTAGCTTGCACTGAAAGCACAGTATTCCTCTTAGAGTAACAACTGACCGTTTCAAGAAGAACACACTAATGAAATACCGAATGAGATGCCTTTTCAAGGATAACCTCACCTTCTGTGGCAGTGCTTGGACAACATTAAAACAAATTCAGCTGGGTGTAAAACTCGCCAGTGGCTCCTGATGTTTAAATTGCTCCCGCGGATCACTTGACTTGCTCTAATGAACTGCCAAGAGTGTCAAAGACATATTGGGTAGTGGTTCGTCGATCCACACGAATTAATTGTTGAATATTTGAACTATTATTCAACTTCCCGCGATGCTCTATATACGTTTGGCACTTCATGGCTCGTGGAGTTTTCAGCACCTTGCTGTTTGCTTTTCTCAGTTTTGTATAAAATTTAAAGTTCTCTCTGTGTTCTATGCATTTTTTTATCTGCGGCAAAAGGGCAGAAGGGGTCGAACATGTAACAAAAACGCCTTAACATGGAGCTCAATACCACATCACATATGCACTTGTAAAGGCCTCGGTCTCTGATCGTTCGTGGCGCTAAATTGTCCTCACACTGACACCGAATATTCAGCACAGTTTGGTGTCACTATGACACCATATAGAGGATTCCTGCCTAAAATGGCATATCTGGATAATATGGCACAGTGGCTGTTTTCGAAAAGTGTCTGGTTAGAAACACGCAGTATTTGGTGTAAATAAGAGTTTGAACTAGCAACACGAGTGAGTGAAAATGGCGACGTTGTGGGTGGAAAGAAGTACGAGCTTGCAGCGAAAAAAGTGATTTGGGTGGGGAAAACCTATATTTTATTCTGTTTATATGTTGAATAATTTTACAACACGATCAAGTACATACATTTAAACATATGAATTGTAACGTTGGTTCAATTAAAGGTAGTTTTAGCGTAGAAACTTCAAGGTTAAGCTTTCACATATTATACAGCTCCCTCTTGTTTGTATCCCTACGTGCCAGGGCAAAATGGCACTGTAAATATTGTGCTATGCCATTTTACCCTGGTTTAATATGTCTAAGTTCTGAAGCGTTTAAAACAGTTGTCATCAAATACATTTACTGTAAATAATATTTATTTTCTATAAATATAGGCTACGCACATGACGACACCTTGAAGTAGCTTTTTCTACCTGATAATTATTGTTGTAATTTTTTATAGGTATAACTTAGGGACGTTTACACATAACATTTCTATCAAGATAAAAATATTTTAGGATGAAATGCGGGGAAAAATATAGATAGAAAGGTTTATTCAGGTGCTCAGTGTGTCTGGGATCTCACGAGAGGAAGTGCTTCAGAACGCAAGATTGTAGTTAAAAATGCAATAGCCTAAGAAATTTAACTCGAGCAGAATAGGGCTACCTGAATAGATGAAACACTTGAATTGCAATGTTTGTGGAAACACCCCTCAAATATAACTCAATGTACTTCTCATCGTCATATTTGTTTCAGAATAGCAATATAGGCCTATAAATGAGAACTATTTTATGTAAAATAATTCTTTACATCGTATCCAAAAATGTTGAATAAATATGAGAGGAACACCAACCGACAAGGCTGGGAAGAAAACGACATGCTGAAGGCCATAGATGCCATACAAAAGAAGAAGATGGGTTGGCAGAAAGCAGCAGATACATTCAACGTGCCTAAATCAACACTGCGTAGAAGAGTGGAAGGCAGAAATATTCGAGCATCGGGAGCAACAAAAGTACCCGGAAGATTCACTCCAGCTGTATCATCAGAGTTGGAACAAGCTCTTGTTGACCACATTCTAGATATGGAATCTCGTTTATTTGGCATCGCACTATAAGACCTTCAAAAGTTACCAGTTTGCTGACCAGCGGAAGATACAGCATCCTTTCAACAAAATGAAAAAGGAAGCAGGATGGGACTGGACCAAAACTTTCCGTTCAATACACCCAGAACTTTCCTTAAGGAATCCAGAAGCTACGTTTACCGCCAGGGCTCAATCGTTCAATCGTCCACAAGTTCAAAAGTTCTATAATCTTTTAAGTGATACTCTTCAGAAAGAAAATATTGACACTACTAGGATATACAATATGGATGAATCATCCATCACCACTGTTCAGAAAGTATCCAAAGTCTTCTGCTAGGAAAGGCAAGAAACAAGTTGGTACCCTTATAAGCGCAGAAAGAGGTATTCACGTCACAGTAGTCTGTTGTTATAACTCAGTTGGACAGTTTATTCCGCCAGCACTGTTATACCCAATAAAGTCATATATTTAATCCCGATCTTTACGACGATGCTCCACCCGGTACCTTAGAACTTTATCAAGAAGCTGGTTACATGACTATGGAGCTCTTCGAGATCTGGATGAAACACTTCGTTCGTTTCGCGAAACCATTGAAAGAAGACTTAAGTTCTTCTGTTTGATGGTCATGTAAGCCATAAGTTTCTTCCAGCAATTGAGTACGCCAAAGCTAATGGAGGGTCAATGTTATGCCTGCCACCGCACTGTACACACCACCTTCAACCATTAGATGTGAGTTTCTTTGGACAACTTAGCACATATTACAATCAAGAGGTGGAAATGTGCTTGAAAACACATCCGGGAAGAACCGTGACTCTTGGTAAATTCGCCAAATTGTTTCCAAATACTTATTTCAAATCTGCAACAGCTCTCAATACCCTTAATGGATTTGAAGCAAGTGGCATATGTCCTTTCAACCCAGACATTTTTCCAGACCATTTATATCTACCAGCTGCTACTACAGATTGCCCTGAGCCAGTGAATGACAATGAACCGAATGTGGATTCCCGTGACCAGTGTGAACATGTCGCAAACCAGCAAGATAAAAACGAAACTTCAATTAAGGATATTTCTCCTTCACAACCAGATTCATGTACATCAGATCTGGATAGAGTTTAAGAGGTCCCTGTAACAGTCTCCCCTAACACCTTCATTGAACATATTTCACCAGTACCACGAGCTTCCAAGGACACGCGACCACAGAAAAGAAAGAGGATACGTACAGGAAGTCAGTTCCTCACAAGTAGCCCATTTCTCATGGAACTGAAGGCAAAGACCGAATCTAAACTTAGGCCTACAGCACAAAGATCAAGAAGAACTGTGAAATGTAGGATTTTTACTGATACTGATGGTGAAGACGACAACGAGTCTAGCGCCTTAGCCGAGGTTTTGGAAACCGCTGAAGATGATGGTGATGAACCATGTATCTATTGTAATGAACTTTATAGTAGGTCTAAACCTGGAGAGCCTTGGTTGCAATGTCAGCTTTGTTTCAACTGGAGCCATGCTGCATTTGCTGGATTCTCTCCAAGGGCCAACCACTTTGTATGTGAAGTCAGCGAACATGGAACTACTCCATTTTCAGATTTTGGTTTGAATGTTTCCCTGACTATTCCATGAAACATGTTATTTCTTGTAGTATTTCCATGCTCCTTTTTTATGAGCCTATATAGAATGCGAATTGATGTCAATTTCGATTAGGACTTGAAAGAACTTGGCTACATAAGCTTACATTAAAAAGCTATCCACATGCTAATATATGCTAGTCTACGTTTAGTGAGTTTTATTTATTAAGGTAGCCTATCTTCATGTGGTTCTTTTAATATGAGAAGTTTATTTTCAAAAGGGAACTTCTCCAGTTTGGGTACTCAGTGAGCATATGGGCGTTTCCTGGTTCATTTGTCAAACGCCTATCAATATATGCAAGTGTATCTTTTGAAAAGTTTTGTTACAAACCTTAACAAACCGTTTTCAAAGAAAACTATTGTGTATAAATCGAAAGGCGTTTGAGAAATGAACCAGAAAACGCCGCTTTGCTCACTGAGTGCCAAAACTGGAGAAGTTCCCTTTCAAAAATAAAATTCTCAATTGTGTATATAGTTTTACAAATTAAGTTTAGAACTATATTGATATGTTTAAATGTGTTCGTTCGAAAAGGCTCATTCAGCCATTCTGCATGTTTTCCTAATAATCAGTATTTACTTTCGTATACTTTTTATATATGTTTGCATATAGGAATGGTAGTATGCCATTTTACCATGCCTCCCCGGCAAAATAGTCTCTCGGAACTTTTTAAACACAATTAAAAATAACAACTATAACAATAAATAATTTTGTTGATATCCATGCCAATACTCAAACAACATTCCAAAGAAGCATTCTCCGAAAAAAGCGAACGGTTACAACATTTTCTGAGTAAATATTCGAACATAAAGTCAATGTATGCCATTTTGGCCTGGTCTCCCCTATACCAAATATATCAAACAAAATTTACTTCAAAAAATGTTTTGTTCTTTTTTTCAGGTCTGTAACACTTCAGAGCAATGGAAACACATTTAGTGTCGCTCATGGTTGGCATAACAATTCTACTTACAGAGACTAAACAAAAACAATGTGGATTGAATGATTTGTTCTATGTTCCGAATGATTCTAATTACCTTTCTACAATCTCATGTGCACTAAGAACGCTTTATCCAAGCTTCTCAAGAGATAAGTTTCTTGTAATTTTGGATGCCACAAGCGATACGTTTTCTCAATTGTTCTCAAGATCCTTGGAAAATGAAATTCGCATTCCTCTTTTAATTGAAGATGTACAGTTTGATACTATTTCTAGCCAGTATAAATTATGCTCTACTAAACACGACAAACTTCTACAAGCTACAACTGTTGTGATTTTAGTACACGATAAGCTTGTTATGGCGCAATTGCTGGTTCAAGCAAAGAAATGTTCATATTGGAACTCTAGAACCAAATTAATTGTAATGATAATAGGATATTTATCAGAAGATTATCTGAAAGATATGCTACAATACTGTTGGAAGTTGAAAGTGCTGAATATCATTGTTGTTTACATAGAACAATTACAAGAATACAGAAATATTGTTTCAGTGGCCACGTACAATCCTTTTTCTCGTATCTTTCACAAATATACGGTATGTCACTGTGTATGG
>JAGDQP010031064.1:4416-22053 GCA_022664845.1 Lepisma saccharinum | reverse complement strand
TTGAAAGTAAAGAAGCATGATTGTAAGGGACTAATGAGGTAATGATAGGAGGAGATAAAAATCAAATAACATTAATTTCAAAGTAAGAAACAGAGATAAATAAAGGATCAAATGAGGAAGTGATATGGATAAATGAGAAGCAAGTGATTCTAGGTTGACAGTAAGGAAGCATGATTGTCAGGGACGATCAAATAATGACAGGGACAAATTAGCAACAAATATAGACCCAGTAGCACACAAACGAGTCTTCATCGTTAATTTTTGGTTAATTTTATTGATTAACCATAATCGGTTGAAAAAGTACGTCTAATTTTAAATCATATTTCAACAATGACTTGTTATCGTCGTTAAGACGTTACTGCGACATGCATTCAACTATTATTTTAAACTATGGTATAGATTTCGTTTCTTTCTCATTGAAATGAATAAAAATTATAACTAAAAGCTAATTGAATGCCATTAACTATTATTTTATGTTCTCTTTTGTATGTTGGAAACACGTTGAATTTCAATCTATATTCCAACGAGAATTTTATTTCGGTGATAGGATGTTTATATTACGTGTTTTTAACGGTTATGTTGAACTATACCATAGATTACGCTTCATATGTGTCTTTTTTAAGTTAATTGCATAAAAACTGTACTTAAAAGTTAATAGAATGAAATTAACTACGTCTATCATGTTCTATTTGTATGTTGAAAACAGGTTGCATTATAATATATATCCAACTAACATTTTTTTTTGTTCATGGGGCGTCAATGTAACGTTTTCAGCTTTTGTTTTCAACTATGCCATACATTTCGCTTCATATGCGTCTTTCTAAGGTGACATATTACACTTATTGAGAAATACAAATTTAATAGTATAATCTTTTTGAAACGTACGAAATATTTTCACCGTTTTTCAAAATTAAATTTCACCGCTGAGTACATGATTATTCAGATAGCCACATTTAAAAAAAAACGTTTATTACTGTTTATTTTAATGGTATTTTTATTGACTTTTTCAACTATATTTCACCTTTAATTAAACGGTTTAATAACGCTTCGAATTTTTTTTTCATCGCCCACTTTTAACGTTAAACTAAGGTATATTCTAAATGTTTATTTGAATATCTTTTCAACCAGTATTAAACATCGGATAACCCGTTGAGTAGGTGGACATAGACTCGTACAGCGTTAAAATATGTTTGGAAAACATGTGTTTTCATCGTCCATTTCTTGACGATGAAGACTATGTTTACTCTTATCCTTACCCCATAAGCAAAATTATCTTCACATGCTGGTGATTCAAAGCGTCTGTGTTTGTGGTGACTGCCTTCAACCAATACGACTATATCTACTTCATATACAGTCTTCGTAACATGAAAATTATAATAAAATAGTAGTTATTCGCTATGGTGGATGAGTGGTTAAAGCGACGAGCTACGAGTGCGGAAAAATTCCAGTTTCGAACCCTACTGCAGACAGAGAGAAAAATTGCTACCAAATTAATACATCACCATGAAAGAAGTCCAACTAAATATGTACGCCAATAGACAGCAAGCGGCGAAACTATTATCTGTTTTGGCCAACTGGGTAAGGTTGAACAGGTGAGCATAAACAACGTTAAGGAACGTTTCTTCGAAACGTTGATTTCAACTTGTTTCTCAAAAATTATTCAACGTAGAATAAACCGTTGAACAAGCGGACAATTCGGTACATATACAACGTTAAAATTATGTTACAGTACTAATGTTTAATCCATGTATTTCCAACGTAAGTGTGCTACTGGGTTATTATTAGAGAAAAATCACCGCCTCCAAACAATCATGCTAATTTCTTCATCATTAATTCGACCAGGAAAACTTCAATTGAATATCCTTCATGTCTAAATAGGACACTGTCCATTACCACTCCTCTCTCAAAACCTAGCAACCGTCCCTTCTCCTTCTGGCTATGATTGTGTAGCATCATTGAACAAACACTGAAAAAATGAACAGAACTTGTTGAATAGAAGCTGTCGACTGTCTATTCACATGTTTTTTTTTTTTTTACCTTATCCCTTCCTATTGCTTGGAGGTTTATTTCTGATTTTAGGCCAGTCAAAATCCGGGCAGGAAATCAATTAGGGAAGATTCAGAATGGTGGTGCATGGGAGAGTTTGTAAAGAGGGAGGCGCTCACAGCGTAAAAGGAGAAATCTTGACTGGAAAAATGAACTGCGCTATTTTTTTTTTTTACTGTTTTTCTTCTTTTATTCTTTCAGTTTCATTTTTGTTATCTTTTATGAAGAATCTGCCAAATGTAAAGCAGTGTTGCTAACTGCGATTTGAAAATTGTTTCTCCCTCTATTTTGGTAGGCTAATCGTGCAGACGTGAAAATTGTTCCCCACCTCTTATGTCTCTCACAACGAGGAGAAGCCACTATTACATGACACATTTTCAGAGAAGTTTGCTGATAGGGTAAATACGTGTTGCATAGCATCGTTGTAAAATCTCTGCTCAACCTTTCAGCAGACGCAGCGGTGCAGATTCCGTTTGCTTTTCATAAATGTAGCGTTGGATCTTCCGTCTCCTTTCCATAAATGTAGCGTTGGATCTTCCGTCTCCTTTCCATAAATGTAGCGTTGGATCTTTTGTCTCCTTTCCATAAATGCAGACTGGTTTGAAGAACTGGTCTTTCCAGAAAAACTGGTCTGGTTTGAAGGAGTTTGAACATTCCTTTTCCTGTGGTTTCAAATCCACTGCCCGCCGATACAATGATAAAACTTAACAAATTCTGAATAATATGCAAAGTGAAAGATATAAACAAAAATGTTCAACATTTTATTCACAATTATTATTCATAACTTGCAACACTGCATCTTTAAATCTTACATATAATGTTCGTCGCTACTAGTGGATACAAGTATCTAGTGAACCGATGTGCTGTACTTTTGAATACTTTTATAAGAGTTTGGCAACACTGTCAAACCGATGATATCAAATTTTATTATTTTCTAGCTTGATACAATCAATTTACGAAAACGTGCTAACTATCGAACTCTACGTAACGCTACTGGAGTGATCGGCTACTGTCGAAAGATAGATGCATGCGAAAGCAAACATTTAACGTCCATCGTCAACTTTCAGTCTAAACCAATATGAACTACATTTTCAGACCTAAATTAGATTTTTAGCCGTCTGTTATCGCTGTGCAGTCCGCATTATTATTTATGTCTTAATTCCTGAGTCATGCACGTACCAGACTGTGCATGTAATAGTACATACTGTAAACTATATTTACGTCATTTGCAAAAATTAAGATATAAAATTTTTAAAAAATCGAGCCACACAGCGATAACAAGTTAGAGATAGGGCTAATTTTCATGAAAGCTTGCATTGCTTGCTTTGGTTGTGATTTGGGTGAGTAGCCAACAAGTTAGTGTTAGGGCTAATTATCATGAAAGCTTGCGTTCTTTGCTTTGGTTGTGATTTGGGTGAGTAGCTCATTTTCAAGCCCGCTTGCGTTGCTTGCGATTCGGGTGAATAGCCAATTGAAACACGTGTTACAAAAGGGAATAAAACTACACCACGAAACACCACGTTTCAATTGGTTATTCAATCAAATCGCAAGCAACGCAAGCTTTCATGAAAATCAGCCCTTAGAAGTGGCCAGTATAGCTTTTATATAGAGGTAAATCGGTGGAAACTATATTCCTTTTTATTCAATGTATGAGATTGTGATTGCGACTTCCAACTTATGATATGTCTTTTAATGCAGAAACACAATCATCAATCTTGATTACTTATTAACTGAACAGCATTAAGAATCAAAAGTTGATAAGCCTGAAGATCCAACAAGTATTGAAAAGAAAACTGGATGAGAAGGCAACACTGTTGTAGCTACCTATGCCTGTTTGTTCTATCGGGATCATCAATCATTATATATCCCTCCCCCACAATAAAAATGGCGTAATTTGCACACTGTTTGGGAATATATAAATTATCCTGTCTTGTTCCATTTCGTTAAGTGTTTGTCCAGACTATAGTTTACAATCTCATTCCTGCTTCCATTTGTTGTTAAGATATATACAGGGATTCCTCCTGGATTTTCAGTGTGTGGGGGTATAAAGTCAAAATTGGGAGCGTGTACGTGTTTTGCACGGTTTCTACAGATTTTTAACCGTAAAAATGTTTAAAGTTGGATAGGGGTGTTCTCAAGAATTTGAGGGGTCACACCCCCTGCAGGGGGATCTGGCGGAATCCCTTGATATATCTATAATATGTTACCCAGGACTTTGCGTAACCAGATGCTACATTATTCCTTCTTTTGGACAGGAATTCTGCCACTCACCGCCCCCCAAGGGAATGTCACCTCCAAATTCTCAACTTAAAAGATACGGTTAAAAAATATAGAAATTCTAAAAAATTCTACTTACAGTCCTCAATCTTGCATTTATATGCCCCCCACACCACCCCTGACAGATAATCCTGACAGAATAGCTGATTTCGGCTTTAATAGAAAGTGGATTGTATTGTATTTACCACCTTTAGGTATCTTTGACTCATACCAGGATAGGGTAGTGGAAAAAATATTGGTAGTGGTCAACCAGGGTCTAGTTTCAAGGTTCCATCTCGGGATTTGGATGATTTATTGTGTAAAAATATATATACGAAATCCTTAGTCAGGATATTAGGCCACTATCCTAGGATTTTTCGGACCGAAACCAACAATTGTGCTTAGAGAATATGTAAATTTGTCTTCGTTCGTGTATTATTATTCATTCGGTTAAATAAACAAAGTGATGTTGTCATGTATTTCAGAAACTGATTCACAGATGGTACGGAAAACCAATCATAATTGTTTCATTATCATTACCAATGCCTCGTTGATCAGATTTTACATGAATTAGTTCTGAATATACTGTACTAAAAAAAAATGTGACCTTGTTACTTCGTGTAATTATGTAGCTAAATTAAACATGTTACAGTTCATTAATTTCTAATATCTTACAGTAAGTAGTGATTGAATGCAAAATTAACGTAAGCAATGGAAAAATTTTGTTTTGTTAATGGTTGTTTGAACTCTTCTTAAGTTTTGGTTATTTGCTCACTTCTCGTGTCTATTTTTTTTTTCATGAAACCGTACAAAAAAGGAATTTTTTTATATGTATGTATATATATATATATATATGCGACCTCTTTGAATTTCAAGAGGTACATATGTGGGCTACCCTCTCTTTTAGACCAGCAGCAACGCCGTGAAACCTCATGCGCCCGCTCGGTCTACCTGTCGACAATTTTCACCTCAGGAACTACTAGGGCTAGCAAGATGATTGAGGTGTCGTGGTCTCGGCAAGACTAGCTCAAACTCGTAAAGATGATACAGGGGCGGATCCAGAGACAACGGCGGTGCCAGATATAGAGAAGGGGCAATTGATATCTTTGAAATTACTAGGGCTAGGAAGGTGTTTGAGTTGTGTCACATTTTACAATTAACTATATCGCTGACGCGGTGCAGTACGCACAAAAGCATAGGACCACACATAATTCAACGTTGCAATCTGAAAACCAGAAACGAGATTCGTGGTGATTTTTATTTTCCTTCTGCATCACGAGCCTTCGCACAGCAGAGCTGAAACGGGTCACCGGGTCATTCGGGTAGAGTTACCCGGTCTAGGTTTTAGACCCGGTAACCCATAGGACAATCCAGAGGGTTTTTTTATTATTATTTATTTGTGTTCGAAGTGTTTCAGAGGTGACCAGGATTGGAGCTGTTACCCCTAGAATATGAAAAATATGAGACTGTTATTTCCGGTTAATTTCCCAGACCGGTTCAATCGGGTCAAGTTTCGGACCGGGTCACCAAAACTGACCCTGTTTCAGCTTTTTTGCAGAGACAGATTTTCCTTCCTTCTGGTAACCTACAAGGAATATAGTCTGGGAAATGTTATCCGGAATGTGTCGAACTGGATCGTCCTTGCTTTGACTTCCCATATTCGCAATTATAAGTAGCTATCATCTCTTCGATAAGAAATATTCTGTACCAAGCGGCCGTGGCTCAGTGATAGAGCATTGGCTTAGAAATCGGGAGATCCTGGGATCGATCCCAGCGACCGACCATTCTGACTGAAGTTTTTCCTTAATCATGCCAGGCAAATGCTGGCTGGTATGGTACCTACAAAATGGGTCCTGTCAGCTACCTTCCAACATTCTCTCTCCCACCCTAGCCCGGCCTGAGATGCCTACATAAGTTAAAATTAATTCAAAAAGGTATATTCTTTACTGAAGAGCACTTTTCGTACCCCGGTTTGTTCTGTGCAAGATGAATGACTTACGAACAAGAAACTTAGCTATGGTAAACTTTGGTAAACTTTATTTTTATATTTGGCCAGTCTAGTAACTTTGGGCTTCGATCCGTCACGATTCGCCCGTTAGCTATTAAAATCCACACCCATGCCCCTGTTGGGACTTGAACCCGTGACCTTCGAGCCGTTGGCCTACCGCCGCAGACTGCACGGACACCCATCCGGTACACTTAGCTGTTTCAATGCAATGGTAATTACTGTAGTTAGATAATGTTAAACAATTATCTCACCAGTTAATAGATGGTGATAAAAGCATTTATATACTTCCTTATTATACGACAACTTCTTAAATTACCGATAGAAATGCCTTCGACACTTCAATCTTAGTTTTTAAGATCATACTAACTAGATTTCCTTGGGAGGTCGACTAACCTGTTTGCTTCCTACCTGATTACGCTCGTACTTATTTCCTTCAGTGGAAATTAGATTCAAGATCAGTTAATATCACACTCATCTAGCAAAAAACGTACAATTTCATTTTCATTGTTGTGTCTTAAGGATAAAACTAGCGTAGTTAGCAACACTGATAGACAAGCTCACTAACGAGGGAAACGCCTGGAGGCTTTCCGCTTTGTAAAAGGTCTTGTTGCCATGCGACACAGTAAATCTGACAAGATTTTATTCTGTCTTCCCCCTCCCTCCACTGTCATTCACTCTTAACACAGATCATATTACCTCAATAGTTTTCATGACGTTTTGCTAATAGGACAGAAGATCATTTGAAGGGCGATGAGAGATTTTCCTGTGAGAGAGGGGAAGGGATTTTTTGAAACGTTAGATGGAATGCTCATCTGATTAAGAGGGAGGGAAACCTTTGTTTATTTGGCCACTAGATGGCTCTGTTAGTCAAATGAAGAAGAAATAACAGACGGTGACTTTTCTATAAAGTCTATTCTGTAATATACTTCGTGGTTTAGGAAAAAGCTAAGTTTTAATGCAGAAACGAGTATAGATAGAAATTAAGATCCTATGTGTACACAAATATGCCAAAGTTACCAAGATAAAGATAAAAGATAAAATTAATTGTATGGGCGGTAAAAGTTACCAAGAGTTCACAAACATTTTAAGATGAGAAATTAACGCCCTCAAACGCCTTCAATAATTCAATATGAACAACTTACATTTCCACACTTACTGCTATATTTAGAAACCCTACGTACCCGTTACATTTCAAACCGCTTTGACTCACAACACCCCTTGTTTCACGACGCACTCAGTACTCACGGGAATACCAACGGTACTCATACCCATGTCACTCCACCACTTTCTCACACTATATCAGAACACACTCCCACCCAATCATCCAGACTTAGCTCTCATTACTGCATTGTAGTTCACGTGATACACCACCATATATTGCACCTTCATCAAATGCACAGTGACCATGAAGGTACTAACAGGGCTTCATACGTCTTACATCACGTCCAGAGCCGCCCCTGGGCAGAAGATCATCATCATCCACTCGTTTGATTACATAAGTGTTGTGGCGTGAATCTGCACCCCACCATCATCATAACTGATCAGTGATTACCCAACCAATAATATGGTTATAAGCTAAAGCTTATAGTGGCCACAACGATATTAGATGCAATAAAATAAATGATTCAAAATATATAAAAGTCCCTTAGCCACACATCTTTTCATATTGCCCTATATCCAAATATCCCTTCCCCGAATAAAGGGTGTAGCCCTTTGGGGGTGCTAGGTACGGCTAGTGTAAAAAAAATAATAATTCAAACAATAACTTCTACCTAGCTTAACTGAGACTCGTTAGCGTGTTATCGAGGACCTTGTATAGCACAAGTACAAGTGAGACCAGCACGTAAACAATCCCATTAGGATTGACGGCACTTCTACAGTGTCGGAGGGTGCGAGTTATTCTGACTTTTCTCAGCAGTCATTGTACAGAGACTGGTCATTTTCATCCTCATTGTAAATTCTCCCCGACACGAGTCATGCTTATAACCTGGAAAGTCATTAACTTCCACCAGTAGTTCAACGCACGTCTTCAACTGCACTCAGCACTTCATCATCCAGACGCAAGAACAACACCGGTCAAATAACTAAATCTCGATTTCCACCATTACGTCATTCAGGAAGCTCCGAATCACCACCAAATAAGAAGCATCTCTGACCAAGATTCTGACAGTCAAACGAAAGACTCTGACTGTGAACAAACAACACTGGTTCAAATCTTCAAAATGCTCCATTATATTCATTTCTACTAACAAACTTTGATAGCAAATTTTAGACACCGAAGCAACTTCTACATCAACTGGTCAAGTATTTCCCTCAAAATAACATCTCTGAAGTAGTACCAGCTCGCAACGGAATAATCATAAAATCTTCTGATTCTAATCTAGGTCCCACCATTAGGAACAGATATAGCTTCGAGATCTTTGGGCCCACTGCTAAACTCATCAGAACCATATGTCAAGCACCACCTCCACGCCGGTCTCCTATGTTATGAGTTGTCATACGCGGTGTGGATCCACAAGTCGCTGATGACGAAACAGAAACAGCTACGAACCGAGGAGCATAGCATCACGAAATGTCTTCGTATCATAACAAAGGAAGGCACCTCCAGCTACATGATCCGAGTACTGACGTCAGACCATTGATGAACTTCTCAAATATGGAACATATATCTATAAAAGGCGATACAGGGTTTAACCATCCCGTACTTCAACACCGATACCTCTGAGATGCGACCGCTGCTAGACTTACAATGATCACTTCACAAGAAACTGCCCGAATCAGCTGAAATGTGGTTACTGCACGGGACAACACAACACTAAAAAATGCACCAACATCCAGCAACCACCCAAATTCAGTCAATGTGGAGAACCCCATCCAACCTTTTCATATAAGTGCAAAAACCGACTTCAACCTAACCCAGAAACACCCGGATTTACTGTACCTCTCAGAATTTCAGAACCAACACAGTAACCTGCAACCCATACAAAATTACCACCAGTCACAATCGAATAACTCCTCGCCTTTCAAAATCTGTATTTACCAGGGAGAGCAATCTCACCAAAATTCAACATACGGCCACCGAATTCTTCAAAGTTAAATTTCAAGCTACCTATTCAGGTTCTTATGTCTACTTCTCCATAGCACCACTTGTACCCGAGTGACAACCATGCTGCAATCATCATCATCATACATGTTAAACGTTCATTCTTCAACCACATCTCTTGCAATGTATTCATCTGTTGCGAGAAGGTCTCAACTGTCTTACATCAACCCTAGAGTAGTCCCTAAGCAAGAAGAAGATCAATCATATGTCTACATATGTACAGTGTTGTGACGTCTATGAGCACTTCATCCTCATTTTCCACCCCATCATCATCTGATCCTTTCCACTACTAATATGTTTATAAGCCTAAGCTTATAAAGACCAAGATATATATATATATCGGTAACTTAACCTAGCCTACCTGTACTTTGTTAATGTTCTTCCTAGGATCTCGTGCAGCAGACGCACGAGGGAGAAAAGTACTTATACGACTGTTATAGGATTGACGACACTCTTCAGTATCGGAGGGTGGAGATACTCTGAGATATTCAATAATTTCACAGAGACTTATCATTGATTGATAATGAATCATTGTACACTGACATTACCCATATCCCGACAGTTTCGCTATGACAAACAAGCACAAATCTACAGGTAAAATCAATTACCACCAATTGTTCAGAAAGCACTTATTGCACCCATTTCAACATAATAAAACCTCGCCAAACTTGGCGCTATTCTTAAACAGGGGTGTAGTAAGTGATCTACTGTCTTCGCATTCTTCTCACCCTCCATCTCATCGAAGATCAGCGAGCTCCAACTCACCACCAGCCAAAAAGTCACACACCAGTAGCAATTCAGATTCAGAATCAGAGCACTCCATGAACCTTTCAGATTACTCAGCACAGCACAATACAGGCTTGACTTCCACAGCGACGCACTCCTCCCTACTCACCAATTATGACACCAGATTTCAAACTCTAAAGTTACTACCACAATAACTTCAAAAGTATGTCTCTTGTGACGCAATCAACAGGATCATACCAACCAGGAATGAAATCATACTGCAATCATCCAATCCTCACTTAGCAACAAGTATCAAAAACAAGTTCAATTTTGAAATCTTCGGAAAACAAGCTTCATTAACCAGGTTATACTATCAACCAACACGTCAGCCACCACTTCAAAGACGTTCTACAATATTTTCCGTTGTCATCAGAGAAGTAGATCTGGACATTACTGATACCGAGGCAGAACAAGAACTTCAGATAGAGGGACATACCATACACTAATGCATCCGTATTAAGACCAAGGAAGGAACGCCTAGCTTCATGGTGAAAGTTCTCACTTCCATCAACCTACAATTGACAGCCTTCTAGCCAATGATGCCTACATATACCTAAAGAGACATAGAGTAGAACCATCAGGAACATTAGCTGATCACCTTAAACCAGCAACCCTTAACAGACCTCTCCCTCATCACCCTTACACTCCAAAAGATCTTCCCATTTGATCGTTTAAAAGTTCTTACTATCATCCAACACGCAGCCAAAGAAAATTTCCAAGCTGACTTCAAAGCTCTGGACCCTATGTATACTTTCATACGAACATTTCTTCGCAACCTGACTAAACTCATCACCATTTCACTTCTCACATTATCTTGCATATCATTTCCATGAAGGAACCGTAATCATAAATGTTCAACAAGGGCTCATCTGTCCGACACTGCACCTAGAGTTGCCCCTAGGTAAGAAGTCATCAATCATCTGTTTTTTTTTTATCAAAGTGTTGTGGCGTCTGAGTGCCCATTATACTCATTTGCCGTCACATCATCACCTACGAATCCCAACCCCACAATATGATTATAAGCTAAGCTTATAATGTTCAGATTACAAGACGAATAAAATAAAAGATTAGAAAGACTATAATCTTCCTTAGACCACACATATTTCCTGTTTCCATTAATACCATAAATCCTCTTCCCGAAATAGAGGCCGCAGCCCTGTGGAGTGTGCTAGTGGCTGCTTGCAGCCTTAGGAAAAAAAATAAACATTTAAACATAGGCGGCGAATTAGGATGAGGTGGAATGTTTTCTTAAAATATAATATTAATGCTTTTTTTTTGTCTCTTTTCTACTAATTGAATAAGTGCAGGTAAATATAAATTAATTTACCAACTATATAGCTTGTAGGGTACTTGCATGATGAGCAAAGTGTACATTTCTAGGCCCTTAAAATAGTTTAAATATATAGCAATAAAAGTAAGCAAAATAGACACTAAAATCCAGCTTAAGACGCAATGAAAAAATATATATATTTCTTTTTACTACACAAACGTTACTGTTTGAGGCGACATTTCTTGAGACATTAAATCATAGTAAAAAAAAATAATTAAAAAAGGATTTTTAAAAAATACGCTTTATTAAGATACACTAAAAAGTAAAAAAAAAAAAATATGAATCGGAAAATAAAAGCGTTGCTCTTAGATATTACGATTTTATGATAAGATAAGCAAGAGCACCCACGCTTTTATTTTCCGATTCATAAATATATTTTTTTACTTTTTAGTGCATCTTAATAAAGCGTACTTTTTTTTAAAAAAATCCTCTTTTAATTATTTTTTCTGTATAATAGATGAATGAAACGCCCTGCGAGATAGGCAACCCAAACTTCACACAATAGATGCGGCGTTGCGCGTATTTAAGGATAATTTCCAATTATTTTATCAATTAATTAATTACAGTTAACTGGATGATTCTATCGTATATCTAATGGTTGAATATTGTATTATCATCGGAAGCAAGCAAGTTTACAACATTTCAAAGAAATCGGATGATGGGAAGTGAGTTAAAAATCAATTACAAGATCTGTACCAGGGAAACTTACAGAGCAAGTTAATATAAAGCGTATAATAAATAAAGGTAAAGGTATCCCCCGTATAATTGGCACGCGCATAGGAGATGTGAAGTTTGCACACCACATATTCTAGGCCTACAGTACGAAGTGAGTTGGGTTGATCAGTAAGGAGTGACCAGATCCGGATATCCGAAACCCCGATCTGGATATTCTCGGATTCGGATCCGTTTCGCCATCCCTATTGGTCAGCCCCAAGCTCGACCGCATTTACCTCACACTTTGCCCAAGAGTATCAAGGGCACTCTGGTAGTCAATCTGATAGAAAACTGTGTGCAACTCACAGCGCTGGGAGCACTGAAGGAAAATTCTCCAGTGTCCTGGCCAGGATTTAAACCCGGGTCACCCAATTTGTAGTCACACATGCTTACACCTAGAATAGTGCGGAGAATCCTATAAACTCATAATGCATCAGTAAATATCGCCTCTCTTTCCATACACTGCAAGTATATTCTAGAGATATCCCTGGAACATCCCTAGGATAGTTTCGGTTTTTCTTCGTACAGGCTTGGCACATTCTAAGAATTTGTAAGCAAACTTTTATTGAGAGATAATAAAGTTTTGCTTGGACCCTATTTCAATAAATTATTTGCCAACCAGAAACAAACATTTTCCCCTGTGTAGTATTGGTAGTAGTAGTAGTAGCAGCAGTAATATGCTACTACTAATATTAGTGACAATACAGAAGATAGCGGTAGTTGAGTTGTTGCCATTGTAGTGCAAATAAAATAATTAGTTTTGTTTCAGCTCGAAGAGTCGGGAACAATTATAGGTAGATTCTTATATTGTTAAAATAGATGTAAAAGGCAGAAAACTGTGGGAAATCTACTAATAAAGGGAGAATAATTCTTTTTTCAAAAAAGCACTCCAATCTTATGTTGAAAGGCATACCTGGTTCTAATTTTATCAAGGAAAGTACAAGGTAATTAGAAAATACCTTGAATCTAGGAATTAAAATATTTAAACACGTCAGGCGTTATGAGACACAGGACTATTAATAGTGCCATGTCATATCATACAGATAATAAATACATAATATAAAATATTAGAAACATGCAGTTTACTTACATGCTTAGAATTTGAGTTACAATTAATTATGTAATGATGATACCAGTTCCAATGCAATGTAAGTTACCTTCGGAAGTGTCACGCAAATGCTAGAATTGCATACGTACCTAAAATAGACAAAAAGAGAAATATACCATTAATACAAATGTTCATAATATACTTTTATGAAACGTATTAAAATTACTGTGTATATCTTACGTAAGAAAAACTCACCGTGTTCTCAGAGGCTTAACTACATTTTATAGACCCCACTCTACAAGAGAATACTGAAGCTCGGAGGTCGATTCGGCTCTTTGAGAGCCTAGGGTAAAGAGCCCCTTTGGAAGGATCACCCCCGCATTGCGGGGTTTTACACCATAGTAGTTACACCACTGTATATTGTCTGAAAGTTGAAATACCGTATTCGTGTGTGTAAGCTGCGTTTTTTTTTTTTCGAAAGTAGGGGAAAATGTTATGGGTGCGACCTATATACGAAAATGATCAAATACTTGAAGGACTATTACCACAGTTCTAAAATAAATCCACATATACACATATGACTGGTTATCTGTATCACGAAATGGATGAATGAAATTACAAAAGATACTGTTGGTATTCTTGAATGAGAACCGCAAATTAGTAATTTGGAAGAATGCGTTACCATTTTTCCGTGCATACTCATATTTTCTGTGCAATTTTGTACAAAAAAAAAATTGTCTTCATGTTGACTGCTATTTTCTTCTGCTTTTATGCACTCAAGATTACAAATAAATAGGTTAGTTGCAATACAGGTAAAGATCATGCGGCTTAACCATGAGAATAATTTTCCAAAACCTTAGACAGAAATTAAATAGGGTAAGGTAAAGCAGTTTGGTGGCATTTTATATTAAATGATTTTTTATAAGAAAAATAACAAAGTTTTTGTTAAACTATACATATTGAAACCACCCTTCTAGGAAAGGTTTTCCACTAGTTTTCTACGATACAATAAACGCACCGTAATTGAAAATATAATGAAAATAACACTAAAGGTGAAGGTTATTAGGTGATAGTGGGTAGGTTATTTGGTGACATTATGAATTATCAACCAGAACTTTTCCAAACCAAATGTACATGAAACAAATGTATTACTCCAATTCATTAGATCATGTTTCACAACAGTCGTCACACATAAACATTGTTATATCCTCATTAGTATTCTGTACCAGACAATTTTCATGAAATGTTTGCTTGAAAAACTGCACTGAATCGAATTTGCACACGTCTTGCTTTTGACATCTTATGAATACCAAAATCTACATTTTGTACACATCCAAGCATCATCATGTTTGTCTGAAGAAGTGACGTTCACTTCCGAAAGTCCTGGAGAAAATTCATCTGTTTTTCACAGTTGTAGATAAGGCTCACAGGCTAAGAATTCACTTGAATACCATAAGATTTGTGCCAAAACGCTGATGGAATTTTAAACATTTTTGCTCTTGGAAAAATACTACAGATGTGCCTTGTGCACAGAATGGCATACAGAAAATAAAATTTAATGCACTTTCCATGGATTTCAATGAATTATGATTCTCTGAGATTTCTGACAATTCCCTGATCTTTGTTACAGAGAGCAAGACATAGCTCAGATGGCATACCATGAAGGTTGAAATGCTAATACACAGACCTCGTGGTAGCTTCAAAAGGAAATGGACTATCCGTTGACAGATCTCGTAACAATTATCACCAAATAACCTTTCCTTACCGTATGTGTCCAATACATGTGAAAATTCCGTGTGTGACAAAGAATTCATATTTCTGTTGCATAGGAAGTTTGAATAAGAGATAACTACAGAGGCTTTCATAGAAAAAAAGGTTGACAAGATTCATAGAAATAAACGTTGATAACACTCATAGAAATAGACGTTGATAACACTCATAAATAAATGTTGATAACACACATAGAAATAGACGTTGATAACACTCATAAATAAACGTTGATAGCACTCATAGAAATAAATGTTGATAACACTCGTAGAAATAAGCGTTGATTTTACCACCTCTTCAGCGATATATTCAACTATCACACGTTGTTTAAACTTGGATTCAAGTTAGAATACAGCGTTGAAGAGGTGGATATCGAACAGTGATCTCCGTGATCTACGTGAGATGAATGTGTGGTCTATTGAAAAACATATAGACAAGCTAACCCGAGACGTGTTATCTGCCGTTTAGTAGCTCCAAAGATGTTTTTTTAAGTTTTTCTTAAATTTCACCAGGAGAACTCCACCTAGGCTAAGGTTCTAGCAGCCAGTTTCTCATCCTTGATCCAAGATGGGTATTCACCTAAGCATATCAACTGTCCGACTCGTGACTGTATCAAGACATAGCTGCGTGTCTGACCCATAAATATAAATAAATTATGATGATCTTTCCAGAATGTAAACCATGATAGACTGTTTGTTGTCTTATAGGTAACAAGACACCACATGGATAACCTATGAAAGCTCTTGAATGTACAGATAGATCCATACAGAAGGGTGATTGGAAGTTTTCCTGAGTATGAAATGTGCACAGACTGATCACTCCGAATTAATATACATTGCAAGCACATCATATAGAAAAATAATTTCAAAATCCTTCGTGATTTCATATTTTACAAGCGTATCGGACTTACAAACTACATCCTTCTGCAGTTTGCTGTGAATCTGAGTGTACATAGTCTACAATCTTGAATTGGTCCAATCGAGAACCCGTGCAGATTTTGGCGCAGATTGGTTTAACGACGTGGATGTGAACTACGAACACGAAGAGAAACAGTCGTAATTTCAAAGTTATTTATTAAAATTATTTAGCATTGTACACTGAATTTGAATTGTATATGGTCTTTAGGGAAATTATGAGTGAAGAAATCATCCAAGCTCTAATTTGAAGGTACCACCCCGGTATTTGCCTAGTATGACTGAGGAGAACCCTTGGGAGAAGATCAATTATAATAGTTGACTGCTGTTATCGATCACAGGACACCCCGTATGCGAAACCAACGCTCTACCAACTGAGTTACGATCTCTCAGTAGCTTTGTTAATAACGTGTGTTTTTGTATAGTTAATATAAACTTTAGAATTTTCTTCTTAACAAAAAAAAATCACAAACCGAGCAGCTCAGTTCGTAGAGCGCTGGTTTTACATTCAGGAGGGACTGGGTTCGATACGAGCTGTCGGCTATCCTGACTAAGATTTTCCAGAGTTTCTCCTCACTCACTATAGGCTTATGCTGCGAGATAGTGTCTTCGAAAATATGTTCTGTCCCGACTTTATTCCTCCATCCTTTTCCCACGTATTCCAGCCTGCAGATCTGAAATGGGTAACCGCCCGGCCCAACCGGATCAAGCTTTAGACCGAGTCTCTGGGTCACTGAGCTGTACTTGGAATCCGGCCTGACTCGGTCATCCGATTTCGACCCAATGACCCCAAAGCCAAAATATGATTTTAATATTTTTCCTTGTGGCTTTCAGCGTGTGAACAGTTTTTCTTTCAGGGGTGACCGGGACAAGGATTTTTACCTCCTCCCCCCACCCCCACCGAGCATCAAGAATATGACGCCGAAAATTTCGTAATAATAGTAAAAACAAACGGGAGAAAGTGTTTGTCGAAAACGGAAAAGTCGAAACGGTTTTTCGACAAACATACCTTCGAAAGTGGTCAAAATAGCTCTCCCCTCGGAAATGGTGTTTGAAAGAATTTGTTTTATCTCAAAAATGAAAATTTTGATTGATTGAAGTCCACAGGAATAACACGAGATCAAATCGAGTCAAGATAGGGTCGTCGGGTCGAGCTTGGGTCACTGGGTCAGTTGGGTTAAGATTCGGTTATCGGGTTGCCGGATCACAAGGTTAGTCTCGTTATTTCGGTTAAGACTAAGTTATCGAGTCTGTCGCATCATTCGAGTGAAGAACGGTTAAGTCTTAGACCGGGTCACTAAAAACGACCCAATTTCAGTGTTGCCAGCCTGAGCCAAAGTTACTTAAAGGCCATAAATGAAATTCAAAATTCAAACAAATATTACAATTTCATCATGTATTACGACCGACTGGGATACTATGATACAATAATTGTTCTCATATTTCAAGATTATTTGATGGTCGCCAAAACACTTTGAGCTACACTGGACTAGACATTATAACACCGTAAGGCAACTATGAGTGTGGCAGATCTAAAACTGATATTAACCGACAAGATGTTACATAGTTGAACGAATGTGCCTTACTGCATGTATAGGATCGAAGAGAAAAATATACAACCTACTGAACGCAACAACCGGGAGAAGCAGACGATGAAGAAAAAAA
>JAGDQP010031063.1:0-14742 GCA_022664845.1 Lepisma saccharinum | reverse complement strand
CACGCACACACACACAAAAAAAAACCTCCGTGGATTGACAGGATTACTTACGACGGAATTTTGTCGGTGAACCAAGCACTTATCACTGTACGTTCTTTCTGAATTCCCAATCATCTATAAAACCGTTACAATGTATATATTCGCATGCCCAGCGCCGCGTTTCTCTTGCAGTCTCTACGTCTCTATTAGTTTCCAGTGTTCGCACATGCATGAGATATACCAATGGCGGCTGATAATAGGGTTCACCGTATCATTGTACACCAACAGTATTTTAAGAATATATTTTCAGTTAATAGATACATCAAAAACGCTCCTGCATATTTTATAGAAACAGAAAAAAATATACAGAAAATGGCACTTGTCGTTATTTCTGAAAGTAACCCCCATCGGCATCGATCATCTTTGGTCAACGATTCTGCAATGCCTTGTGGTAAAACTGTGGATCTTGGACGCAAAGATAGCCATGAGTGCCTGCCTTATGTCTGTCTCGTGGCGAAAGATTTCCCACGAAGGTGGCTTTTCAGGAACTCCAAGAGATTATTACCTGTTAGCTCATGGTTCGGGAAGTGCACGGAAGTAAATAAAAGGTTACTAGCAACCAAAAAAATGGATTAATGTAGAAGAGTGAGTTGATAAGTATAGAGCCTAATAAGTACAAGGTTAAAGCAATCCAGCTGAAAAGGTTAGATCCAGTGGGTTAATCTAACCCTCAATGTAGGCTATTTTGAATGGTTATGATAAACAACGGTATTCAGTTACTTCTACCCATCTCAACGAAGATTTGTAAACATTTTCGTGGTAAAATCGTCTGGAAACAAATTATTGTTATGATTTTCACTCCATGTAGCTTAAATATAGTTATATCTGCAAAAGAGAAAAACAAAAAAATTGGCGCCGGGCTGGGATTTAGCCATGCGTGGCAGCCCGAAGCGTTAATGACTACTCCAGGGAACACCTGAAAGTTAGGTCGATAATGCGTGTATTTCACAAGTTGCGCTACTGTCATATTCATTATATGAATTTCAAGGTTGCAAATTACACTTTCTCATTAATAGAATATTAACAATAATTTATATAAAACTTCATTCCTAAATTTATGGTTGCCAGGTTACTTCCTAAGCTTCACCTTCAAGTTTTGGTGTTGGTACAAACCTTCCATGGGGAAACCCTTCAGAGTTCAATTACCGCCACCTCGTATAGACGAGACTCGGTTCAGCTAACCCTCATCAAGGTTAAAAAATAAATAATTCTCAGAAGGTTAAAAGATAACTAATTCTCAGAATGTTAAATTTACCTGCACATTAAATGCTTCACATAACTAAGGAATGGGTCAATCATGTTGTTTAAATTAACTGTGTGGTTTGTTTATTTCTTCTTGTATCAACCGTGTAGGTAATTGACTGCAACGAGTTAGTTGTTTTTACCCAGATTTCTGTTAAACGTTTTCAATGGGTTACCATTTACCTACAGAATTAGGTACTTTCATGTCTTGAAAGGGTTATGGAAAACAACCAGTAGGTTACCTCTTTACCTGCAACCCTTTTGGTCATTGACCTAGCAAAATCTTGACTTAGTTAAAACTATTTTTCCGTGTACGGTGGATGGCACAGTGTTTCCCAGGTACGTCGGTGTATGGTCTCACTGGGCACTCGCGAAACATGCGGACTGGTATTGTCTGCAAAGAACAGTACACAAGGTTCAGCATTGATGGCTTCTCCTGCTGCAGTGCATGTTGGACACGTTCCAACTGTTGCGCGTACAGGTCAGCAGTGATGGTTTGGTTCGGTAGCAGTAGTTCGTAGGGCACAACTTGGTGACTAGTCCACCAGATACAGGTCATGATCCTGCGTGGAGGAAGATATATTTTTGTTGTGTGATATCCTGTGGTGACAACCAATGTTTGGAATTGCGAGTATCATACAGTTCTTTTCGTCATTGGTGTGCACTTTATCGAATATGAGTGTGATGCGTGCCAAGAAAACAACGATAAACAAACTGTTACTTGTTGATGCTTGTTGACTTCCGACTGAATGATGTACCCTCTTGCTCAACTTGTTCGCATTTCCTATGCACTGCAGGTTAAGTCTGACTATTAGACACCTGGAAGCATGCAGCAAGCTCATAACACGTTTGTCCGTAGTTTCCTACTCTAGATCGCCTTCAGGGAAACTTCATCTAAGGCCTCTGGACATCCACTACGCGGTTCATAACACAGAGACAAATCTCCCGACCTGAATTTCTGGAACAATGACTTGTCGATGCCTTAATTCACAGCATTACTGTATGCCCAAAGAGTTGACGTATTCGCAGACTTGATTCAGCTGCGGGCAAACTCACTTTAAAGCCCTAAACAAACAACCCTGAACGAGCTATTTTGATACCTTATTTTGTCCTATCCAATTCTCAGGCCATGACAGCTATGAATAAGCAGAGCCTCTGTACTGTTCATAGCCGAAATTCCATATTCCACTGCGAATGCTTTATGAGCATCTGGAGACTAATTTCCGCATATGTGACTGTCTTCCCATGTTAAATAAAAAATTGCAAGACTTTTTTGGTTACCTTGTGCAAGAGTATTTCTTGTTAGTAACAGCAAACTATATATCATAAGATGAATGGTAGGTCTGGGTGTTCGATTTTGTATGCGAAAAATATGTTAATATGGCTCTATCTGTTGAAGTAAGCGTTCCCTTTGCTTTATGCTATCTCAAGTATTAGGTATATTGATTGTCCCAGAATAACGCAACACTGCAACTATTCTCGTCACCAGGGCACTGCGTGCTCAGTGGAGATACGTCTGCTTGACAGCAGAAATGTACGAACATAGGATCGCAACATACATTTCAAAATCATTGAAGATGTGTTGAAGTTTTTAAACCAGGAATAAGTACATAGTTATGCGGATTCCTTTTTGTATACGTTCTGATCGCGTTGGAGTTTCGACGTTCTGTCATATCGACGATCTGATTGTTTCTGGTTTTCGATGTTTTGTCACTTTCTGTATACGATTTGTTCCTTTTGGTATACGTTCTGATCGTGTTGGAGTTTCGACGTTCTGCCACTTCGACGATCGGACCCTTTCCGGTTTTCGATGTTTTGCTACTTTCTGTATACAATTGTCCCTTTTTGTATACGTTCCGACCGTTTTTCAGTTTCGACGTTCTGACGTGTTGCCTAAAAACAATGTAATAACAAATTGACACTAGAATGCCATGATTTGTCCTTCGTTATAGCCTACACGTGAATCTGACGTACATGCCAATAACCCAGTTAACCTAGTTAATTAATCAATTGATTAATTGGTATTTAGCAGAAGCATCCAGGCAAAACTGTTAGAGGAGTTTTCGCTCAGAAGAAAGTTGTTTGTTGTCATAAGATTTTACGTTCTGGAAAAATACTAGACCAGGTAGCATCACTTCGTAAGCGAATTTTCGAGATCTTAGGGAAAGAGGTTGATTGAGAACTCACAGGCGAACAGGTTCTTGAAGCCATTAAGAATATATATATATATCATACATGAGAGTACAATGACCACCGGACCCCGCAGGCAACCTAAGCAATCTCGCCTGTCATTGCTTCAGGGGACACCTAACTAGATAAATTCCTTGAAAGCGTTAAAATGAACTTACATGTCTTTTCAGGAGAGAAATGTGTTATATAATAGCAAAATGTCATCCTGAATTTCACAAGATTTTGTTTTTAAAACAGAGAGACGTACAGCGAGTTAGAACAGAATGGTCATCAAATCCAACAAACCCTTGTATATTATTCTATTTATAAGCTAAAGAGCTAAGCCGTCTAGAGACCATGCAACTCTTTGGAAGCATACCTACCAGCATTAAGGCAAGCACAACCGAATAGCTTATCCAAATTTGTTTTGGATCCTTTTTTTTTTATAAAATAAATTTTGTGTATAAAGAAGGGAGAGAGACAAGGTGGGCGATGGACCGCAGTCACGTGAGGAAAAGAAATCTTACCAGTGCAATAGTGAGAAACAAGTAGCCCGTTTTTTGGAAGAAAAATAAAGAGAGAAATAAAGTAGCTTCTATGTTAGAAATGTGACAAGTAACTATTTTGTATCAGTCAGTCAGGAATATAAAGAAACCATTTGTTTATGTTAGTGTAAGAGGGTTGCGAGAACTCATTTGTAGACTCTGGTGCTGACGAAATAATGGTTAAACTAAGCTACGCAAGACAAATAGCTAGGAGAGGTGTTAAATTGATAAAATTTGATGAGTGGGTAGATACAGGTACAGATAAGGCAAACATTTTGGGGGCTGTGAAAGTCAATCTGTGCATTCGTGGCAAGGAAATAGATATAACTCTGTACATCCTCAAAATCTTGCCCCATAACCTAGTTCTAGGTACGGATTTCCTGGCTAAAACTAACATTACTTTTCGGGTTGCAAAGAATAGCTGGAGTTTTGAAGGTCAGGATACAGTATATCAGTTTGAGAATAACGAGGAGGGTAGTGAGCAGTTCAAAGACGCCCCACAGGAGAGATGTATGATAAAAACTGGAGAAACCGGGATTCGGAAGGATCCAGCATCCGCGGTGAAGGAAGAGATGGAGGAGGAAGAAGCCGGGACAGGAATTTCTACTAGCATGAGAAGAAGGAGACGAGGTAGAAGGGGGAAAGAAAGGATCGTTGGGAAGTTAGAAAATATGTACGCAGCGAAGAAAGTTCCAGGCATTCTGCCAGAGATCCTCATGTGGGGGAAGTCAATTGAGATCTGCGACAATTTAGCCCAGGAATCATGTCAGAAACAGAAGATGGAACCAGGGGAGAAACAACCCACCAGGAGAAAGAAAGCGAAGGGCCCCAGGAAATCAGCATCTTGAAGGATAAATAGAAGATGAAGATGTCAAGGATTCTTTCGCTGTGGCAAATCAAGAGAAAAAGGGCAGTAATATTCCTAAAACTACTCTGTATATACCTAGTTCAAGAAACGGGATAAGGACGTCGCTACCTATAAGAGATTGGGGGAAGGAGAAAACAGACACCACTCGTAAGAAGTACTCTCTTCGGAATCACTCTAAACATTCTCCTGGACAGTGAATCAGCTATAACAGCCGTTTAACGCCGTTTATCTGACAAATGGAAGAAATGTGGAGCGAAAGAGTAGAGAACGAGGCTAAATATCAGAACAGCTGATGGTCCGTCTCAGCAGTTGGTGAAATTACTGGGACCATTTACTTCTATTGTCATGAATTTAAAGAAAAATTCAAAATAATAATAATTTTCTTATGCCTCTCGTAGCTGGTAGAAATTTCCTGAATCATCCTTCCATCTGGATTGCATTGATAATGTGGGATGGGATATGAAGAATTATAATCAACTTGTCTGTAAATTCGAGGAAGACAAGTACGACGAAGTATTTGTGCTTGAAAAAAGGAGGTTGGCATAGACGAAATGTTACAAAAAGCTGCTTAGAATTCTGACCTTCTAACCTAAATTTCGAAAGCTACATATTTGGTATAATGATGTATTCTCACTGAAACATAAGCTTAAGCCTGATGTATTTTATTAACATCAAGGATGGTCGCCCCTTTTTCAGGAAGATGAGGCCTATGGTTATAGCAGGCAGGAAAACGTTTTGTAATTTGGTCAGAAAAAGGTGAAGGATGGTGTGTTTGAGATAGGGGAAACCAGATTTGTGAGTGCCCCTATGTTACACATTAAGAAGACAGGGGAGTTTAATGTGGATTCAAGAGATATTAATACCACTACAAATATAGATAAGCCCAAGATGACTTGCTTTGGGGAAATTCTTACAATGCCTGGAAAGGGACGCTGGTCAACAATAAGCGATGAAAGCAAAGTTTTGAGGTGGATGTCGATAGCTGAGGAATCCAGAAAACATGTGGGACTGAGCACCCCCTTTGAATTTATCGCTTCGTTACTGGAGCCTTCGGTCCTGAGTTTGCCCTTTACTCTATGTAAATTGATGGATTTAGTTTTAAGCCCTCTTTACTTAACTAAAGCAATCGCACTCTATGATGACGTTAGTCTAACTTCTGATACTGAGAAAGAACATCTGTTATTATTGCAGTACTTCTTAGAGAGAATGAGTGCAGCTAATTTGGACATTAAGCCAGGCGAGCTTGCAAAATTGAATGTGAGAACCTAGGCTTCAAGTTTCAGGGTGGGAAACTGAGTTGCATAGAAGAAAAAGAACCATGGTAAAACAGTTACAACGGCCAAAGTCCAAGAAGCAAGTTCAGAGATTTATGGGTTATCTCAGCTATTTCAAATATGTTTTGATAGACCTATATAAAATAGCGAAATAAATTACAACTTTGTTAAAGAAATGGAAAGGTTTAGCTGAGACAATAGTTGCGAGTAAGCATTTTTTTTTCAGTTAAGGGATATTCTGGATAAAGAACAGAGGCTACTAATTCTAGATTAACTAAGGAGTTCTTCGTATTCGTGGATAGTAAGTATTCAGTCAGAGCTTGGGATTACATTTTGTCAAAAATGGAGGGAATGAAGACTGGGTAATCGCTTACACAGGTAAGAAGCTAACGGATACTCAGAGAGCATACTGTAACACAAAACGTGAGCTGCTACCGAATGTGTTGGGTTTGGAGCGTTCTGAGATATACCTGACTCTATCAAGGACACCGGTGTATGTTTATACTGACCACGCAGCTCTGCTTCCAATGCTCACTTCTCGCCATTTAACAACATTATACATTCGCGGGTTAAACAGAATTCTGCACTACAAAGGCACACTTCGCCATTTAGCAGGTAAAGCTCAATACTTGTACTATTTAATCCGTATTTCAGATGGTTACGAGTTACCAGAATCTTGTTGTGGAAGCGAACTAATGCAGGCAGCGTATTCATTAGAAGAAGAAAGAAATACTGGATATTTGAAAGTGGAGCTAGATAATAAGAGTCTGGTGGATTTAGATGACCTAAGGAAGAATGAAGAAATGGCAATAATGAACTTCTATGATATCTAAGGCATTACAAAGAGAAAAGAAGAACGAAGAAAAAAAACGAGGAAAGTAGTCACTTTGTCCCCCATATGCTAGGTTTGAAGAGTGAGAAACGAAACTAATATTTGAGGCTCTACCTATGGATGAAAAGAAGGAAGAGGATATTGGAACATTCCTCGATAAACTTTCGAACTGTAAAGAAGTAAAGGAGAAGCAGACAGAAGACTCGGTTTTGAGGAAGCTTTACGATTATGTAAAACTGGGACATACAGATATGAATAAAAGAGAAAGAAAGAAGTTCAGGAAATATATAGCCACTTCTTTTATTAAAGAAGGTATACTAATGAGGAAAACGATTGTAGGACCTCTGAAATAAGAGAAGGTAGTTTTATGGTTTCTAGATGGGTTGAGACATGCAGTTATTGTAGAAATGTACTCAAGTATATTCAGCGGTCACCCTGGAGTGGCTGCAACCACCTAAGAAGTGCAGAAAACTTATTTCTGGAGAACGTTAGCCTCTGATACAGCAACATTCGTCAAGACCTGTAAGACATGTCTCATGTTTAAAGTGCCAATGCACTCCTTCATGATTTCATGTCCACTAGTATAGTCACAGCACCGAACCATACTTTGGTGGACGATGTCCTGTGCCCTATCGTAGCGTTGGCGGGTTCAAATTCGTTCTTGCCTATGTAGATATCTTTTCCCGTTTGCTGAGGTTATTTCTACTTTGTAGAATAACTGTTGCTTCTGTTAGTAAGTGTTTGATACATCTACTTTCCGATATAGGTTTCTACAAGTTTCTCATAAGCGATAATGCAAAGATCTTCAGCAATAGTATTTGGTCCTCTACTCTCAAGCTTCTTAGAGCAAGGTAAGTTCATACCGTTAGTTACCGCCCATTTAGGAATCCGAGTGTATGCACTGTGGCCAAAGCAAAAAAGGCTCGCGATGTATTATAAGGATCACATTCCCTGGCGTGACCATATTAAGCATATTGAATGGGCAATCAGCCAGCAGATCTCTTCTGTTACGAAATTATATCCTAATATGATTCTTTTCACTAGGGAATTACAATTTCTAACCAGTCTTCGAAATTTGGATAGGGAAAACGAGGAAGGGTCACTCAATTGAAACAAGTATGTTGAGAATGCTAGAGAAACGTTTCAAAAGGTACTAAAGGTTACTCAGGAATGTCAGGGTATTGCTAAAATCAGACAGGAGAAAGTTTGCAATAGGCGCAGGCAAGCTCATAATTTCAAATTAGGAGATAACATCTATCTCAAATCTGTGAAATTGTTTTGTTCAGCGAATAAAGTTATTGCAGGCTTGTTAAATTGGACCTTACGTAATTCATCGCCGCAACTTTGAAGGTAAACACATCCCCACAATAAAATACTGTTAAAGGTAAGAGTAGATCAGATTAAGTTTGCATCCCCAAATCTGATTTTCTGAGAAGAAATGAAGACATCACTGATGATTATAGAGACACCATTGGAAATCAAAAACACAAGCAACCATGTGTCAAATATGATTTTACTGGGTTTTGCTCACATCTATTGAACTCTACGTCAGTAACGGAAATTCAGGTGTGCAGGCGATGATAGTTACAGGTAGTCGCTGGTGAAAAGTTTTAATGCAGGGATAAATAATCAAGATAAGAGACTGATTGACCTTGACTCTATAACGGAAGAAGATACATTCTATTGTGTACTTCTGCAAGTACTAGTGTTAGTGTGAGTGTGATGTTGTGATTGTACAGGACAGAAACCAGATGATTGACAGGTGTAAACATTGTGGAACTTGAACTCGAGAAAGTTCATCACCGGGAAAAACAAAACATTTTTTTCAACATTAATAATGAAATTTGGGGGAAGTTGAATTTAGAGACAGAAACTTTTCATAACCCCAATATCTCAAAAAGTTATTCATATGGCCCAGGTTGATTATTACAACCTTAACGTGCTATTTTAAAATTAAATGTGTGTTCCTACTTGATCCAAATTGTAAATTAGTACATAATACTTGTGCAATGTAGGTATGTATTTTTTACTTTGTAACCTATAATGTAAAATTCCCCTTGGCCAAGGGTGAGATTTATTTCTGATATGTATTCATATTTTATGTGTTATGAAATTCTTACAATGTCTGTGTAAATGTCTAATATTGTATAAATATGTCGTTTGATAGTGGTAACCGAATTACTTAATATTAAGTAGTATGCTCATCAAACTAGTGCCCTTAAGTCTGTCTACTTATTTAAAATAAATTCTGTTAATATATATATTAGCGTTTGGTCTAAAGTATAGATCATCCTTTAAAATACTAATGAAATGAACAGTGGCCATTAAAGTTCATTAATACTTAACTTATGTTGATCCATCAATATGGTTCTATTATCGTATTAATATCAAATACTGTTATACACATTTATTTAACAATGTACACAATGGTTAGGTACCATTAATAGTATATCATCATATTTCCTACACATAGAAATCCATACATATATCTAACATAATACCTTCATATCGCGTAGCAATATTTCCGTTTCTTGAGTGAACGCTAATAGCAATTTCAAATTCAAAATCCTGATTTTGTAATCGGCATTTGACTTGCATTTTATCCAACATTTTCCACATAAGAAATAATAATCCATCAAAGTTTAAAGCAAGCATTAGTTAAATACGCTCGTTCCGATTGTCGAGTATCAATATAATTGAGAATAATATAAAGAATTGACACTTAGCACTTTTGACTTTCACATTTAATTTCTGAAATTTTTCCAAGATTTAACAGGTTTTTTGGTAGCAAATTTTGTATAACCCTACCTCCGATAAGAACATCGTCCTAGAAAGCCTAAGGAAATGGAAACTCTTGCAAGGGCATGTCCATATACTTTTGGAAAATAAATAATGGAAAGTATGAAAGTTCAAAGATCAATTGCAGGTATTCGTATAGTGCCAGAGGGATGTATAACCAAAAACATTTGTTTTGTTTTTTCATCAAACTTTATCTGTAGATAAGTCTGATTCAAGTCTAGGACTACAACAATTATAGCACCCTGTAGTTTGAAAACATATTCTCTACCTTGGGCATCGGATAAGACATATTGTTGACATACCGGTTTATTGTGGTCTTTATATCCGCACAAACGCGTATTGCAGACGCTTGTTTCTTGGGCACCACTAAATTTGGCATTGCCCATTCAGAATAAGACACCGGTGCTATAATTCCCTGCCTCTGCATTTCTAGCAATCCTTCTTTGACTTTATCTTGCAGACTGTAAGGAATGGAATAGGGTCCCCTAAAAATTGGAGTAACCTCTTCATCAATATCTACAGATGCTTCGTAAACTATGACGGGAGTATTGATATTTACATTAAGAAGCTGAAGGAAATTGATTCATTAACTTTTGTTGTAATATTTGTTTATCATTTGATTCCAGATTTTTTTTGGATTGGCATTATCGGTGTTTTCAGAATCAATAAAGTTTATATGAAAAATATACAGTTTGGATAAACTCTATCCAAGCTTGATCTACCCACTAAAGGATGTTGCAAATTATTGGCTACAATATAGAACTCTAGATTATAATTTCTTATATCTACTGCGTGTAAACTAGTTGATGCTATCTGAACAGGTACTTTTATATCAAACCAATCGAAAATATATTTCGGCATTATATTTACTACGGCCCCAGTATCTATTTCCAGCATTACTTCTTTCTGATGAACATAGCAAAGTTTTACAAGAAGCAGAAAAGATGGTATTCACCTCCCCTTTCTGCTCTATGAGATAAAGAGATTGATTTACGGAAATTTGATTGTCTACCAATTATTTTAATTTCTATTATATATTTCTCCACTTTGGATGGTAAACTTCTTCCAACATTGGCTATTTTTTTTACTAGTTTCGCTAGCCTAGCCTGAGCTTGGAGACTACAAAATTACTGCTTCCCTCGCTGAACTGAACCATCCCGAATATACCTTGTATATCTCCATATTCGTGGTTTAATTTCAGTTATGACCTTAGTTTTTACTTTGAACAATTATATCAAAATTTCCTGTAATTCAGAAAAGGATAAATTTACCAAAGGTGTAGAATGTAAGTGACACTTGATCTTGAATCTGTGAGTACGTTTGAGAACCAATTGGTGTTAATAATCAAGCAGATTGCTTTGATTCAGTTATAAAGAACAATGTAATTTGAATCTTTCAAATTAATGTTCGATTTTGTCGTCGTGAGCATCGAATGATGGAAACATATCATTTGATTAGTGGAAATACTTTCGTTTCCAGATTACTATAAAATATGTATCAACAAAACTATCTTCTTTAGGAATAACGTACTTAGTAATTAGGCACTCAAGTATCCCATACTAAGTCGTCAACTTTATATTGTATAAATACATATGTTGTGCTTGATAGTAGTGGTAGCCGAATTACTTAACATTGAGTAATGGATTCATCAAAGTAGTGCCCATAAGTCTGCCGACTTATTTAAATTTAATTCTGTTAACATCTTTATTAGTGTAAGCTCTAAAGTATAGATCATCCTTTAAAATATTAATGAAATGAACAGTGGCCATTAAAGTTCATTAATACTTTACTTATGCCGATCCATCAATATGATTCTATTATCGTATTAATATCAAATACTGTTATACACATTTGTTCAACAATGTACATAATGTTTAGTTACCATTGATAGCATATCGTCATACTTCCTACACATAGAAATCCATACATATATCTAACATAATACCTTACATATCGTGTAGCAATATTTCCGTTTGTTGAGTGAACGCTAGTAGCAATTTTAAATTCAAAATACTAATATCGGAATTGGAATTTGGCTTGCGTTCTACCAAACATTGTCCATATAAGAAATAATATTCCATAAAAGTTTAGGGCAAGCATTAGTTCAATACGCTCGTTCCAATGAATACAAAGATTATGGACCAAGATTCTGAATCTTCAAGTAGTTCTCAACAATGTCTGGGTGTAATAAGATCACGAAATTTAAACTCTCAAGAGCTTCACATGAGGAAACGTTTAACCGCAAGAACAGAACATTGAACTTCGAATTGAGAGAAAGAGAGAGCATGTTTCTTTGTATGTATTGTGTTGGAATGTCCTTCTCTATTTTCAGCTTCAACCAGCCCACCTAAGATGAGAAGAGTCGTAACTAGCAACCCATACAAAACGTGCGTAGAATGGTTAATTTCGCGCTTTCTAATTTCTTAGTACATTTGAATTGAACGTCTGTTGCTTCCTTGGCTATTTAAAGGGTCCTTTCCCGCTCTTGAAGACAGTGTGAAGATAGGAACTAACGGGGTAGGAAGCCGGGGATGTCTGGAGCAACTGCCAGATATGAGATCCGATGAATCTACAAGTAAGTGCTTTGCAGCTTAAACTTCAGAATTTTAAAGTCCAGTAGATCCTGTTCTTAATCGAATTTTTAAAAGCCTTGCCTGTGGCGAGTTTTGAATCATTTTAGTACGACGATATCAACAATAATATTTACTGTCGAGTTAGTTTGTCGCATATGCTTTTATTATTTCTAAGCTCGTTGCTTTCAATTGTTTTGTTAAGTTTGACGTAGGGATATTAGCATCATGAATTCATATGTTTAAGAGAATATCTTTTATGATGATCATTTAATTGAATTTTGAATTTTTTATTTTTATGACCTTTAGGCATCTAAGGCTCATCCCGGGATAGGAGAGAGGAAAGGAGTCGGGAAGGTGTAGGTCAGTGTCTATGTTGAAGGTGCCATCCCGACATTTGCCTGGTGTGACTGAAGAAAAAACCAGGAAAAACCTCAGTCAGGATGGTCGGCCGCTGGGATCGAACCCACAACCTCCAGAATGCTACGCCAACACTCTACAACTGAGCTTCGGCGACTCGGTTGATGATCATTTAAATATTGATCATTATGTACATTTTCACTGAGACATACAAAAAGTATAGGTAAATCATGAGCCTAGCTAAGTTTGTTATAGTTAAATAATATTTTTGGTACTCAGTATCACACCACCCTTTCCAAACCTGTCATAGCAGTTCTTGAACCCTTTCCCGAAGATGAAACGCCCGTATGTCTCTTGAAGACTGAACGGTTATTCCGACCGGGAAACTACCGATTCTAAAGCCGCGAAATGGTGTGTTTGTTTGTTGGAACGTCGATCTGATTAAATAAACATTTTATTGACCATTAAACGTAAGAAATAAGGATTCTGAGAAAGCAAGAATTAGTAATTAATGAGGAATTGAAGGTGGATGGATACGCTTCTGATTTATATACTAGCTTGTGTAAAGTTATAAGCTCGAGACCAATAGTCGTTCTTTGTAGGTGATCTTTTTTTTACGTTATTTCAAACAGTACCGAGATATGGAACTGATGAATGTTGGATACCGCGCAAAATAGTCTCCTGGTCATTCGTTCGTCGATAGGTGACCAACTTGCACCTTTAATACCAGACCCTGAAGACATTACCTGTAAATATGGTAAGTCAATATATATTCAAGTTTTAATCGAAGCGCTTATTGTTCTCATTTCTTAGGAATTACCCGCGTTTGAAATCCTGGTCTAAGACGCGAATCTAGTAGTAGAGTTAATTAATACAAAAATGTTATAATTGGATTTGCATATTTATCATGAGTCATAATTAAAGCCGTTATGTAACTTTGTCGTTAGAAATAGATTCTATTATTTATTCTATCTAAGATTAGCAGCACTAAGAGAAGATGACTCAAGTGCATAAATACAAAACAGAGAAAGCTGTATCTCTAAATTATAATGCCGGTTGGAACATTTTCAATATTGTGTTTCTAATCTAATTATATTTAAAATTCACTTAAAACAGTTATTGTTTTATCGAAGACTAGTTGATGTCCCGCCCGTTGGAGAGGGGTCCAGAGGTCTCCCGCCCTTCAGGATGTCGAATCGGAACACTATGATAGAAGTTGCTAATGAATTGACAGTCATACCAAATTTTGCCCCCTTGGAAGTAGTCAACCCGGCAAACAACATTGTGGGGTGAGGTGGGATATATCTGACAATTATAATCTAATAACTGATTTTACACGTTACCCTCCTACCTCCAGAGTATTTATTCCAGATTGTACATAATATGTGTACCAAGATTCGTTGAAATTGATCCTGGCGTTCCAGAGTTGTGCTGGAACACAAATATATGCACATACACACAAATCTATCTGTAGATATATAGATAGATAGATAGATAGATAGATAGATAGATAGATAGATAGATAGATATAGATATAGAGACAAAGTGTATAAGTTAGTATAATTTTAAGATAATTTCTTCTTATGACGAGTTTCCCATTCATTTTTTTACACTTTATAAACATTATACTCATCAAAAACATGAATAAGGTTCATTTTATATTTTTTTTAAAGTAATACATCGTTTGCAGTTGGAAGGGAGAGATAATCATAGAAACATTACTATAATCTAGAAACGCTTTAAGTCAACATAAATTATAAAGAATTGTTTTGTAACTACTATTTAAACAGTTTAAATGAATGTAATATATACTGATAAACACAACCAATAGTAACACTTTTTCAACAGTAAAGTATATGCAATACACAATTCTTTGTCAAATTTTTGTCATAGAACTTCCAAGTCACGTAAACTCGCTGCCAGCAGTCTTTACCATGTCAACAACACTATGTAATATATACAGTTTGCCATGTCTGAAGAAAACTAATGATCCTCAACTCTGTTCTGTACACCCTCACTGGACATTGAACACGCACACGTATAC
>JAGDQP010031062.1:1976-22174 GCA_022664845.1 Lepisma saccharinum | reverse complement strand
TCTGATGTGTATGTCTGATGAGGATCTTTGCTAGAAGGTCGAAACGTTACGTGAAATTTATTTTTTACGAATAATATAGTCTTGTTCAGCAGTTCAGTGTTTTTGATCTTAATTGCAAGACGTGCAATGTTTTGTTGTCAGTTTTTCTTCTTGTATTCATAATTTAGTTGCACACGTTGATGCTTTAAAACATGCAGGTATAAATGTCTTGGGATAAAAACAATTAAATAAGAGAAAAAAAATTTTAACGTCAATTGAAAACAATATGTGCACCGGCAACACTCACTCTGCAAAATTGCCATGCCACACCCTCGAAACTTCCCCCGCGCGTCTCTAAAAAGTTCTGGATTCGTTTCCTGAGTTGAGCGAAAGGGTAATGAAGACTCTTAAGGCGAATTCTACTTAAATCAGTATTTGTATGTCTTACAAAATACCATTCGAAGGTAACAAATTCCATATTTTGACCAAACAATACATGGGCTGAATAATATATAATAGATGCATTCACTACACGTCCTGGAGCCTGACGAGTTTTTAGTTACAGTGGAAACCCTGTGTAATTTCTGCTTCTCAATTCGAACAAGCATATTACGGAAGTGAGAGAAGTTTTGCGAGTCTCTCAGTTCTGAGACCAAAAGGGCAAAATCTAAACCACCATAGTTCAATGTTCTTCAAATGTTATTTTAATATTCGACCGACTCGTATACACCAACATTGGGGCATACTCCCAGCATACAAAAGAAAAAAATATACAGCATACAGAATTTGAGGAAATAGCATGGAATTTCACATTATTGCTCCTCCAGCACCACGTCGGGTCTGTAATCTATAAAATAGCATAGCGCTACGAGGCTATAGCGAACGTGTACTCGTTGTCAAAGAACAAAAATATTTATTGTGTGTCTGTGTGTAATTGCTTACATGAGTTCTGCGAGTCATGAATATAGTAATTATTACAATTACCCCGCTTTCCTGCAGCATGGCGAATATATGGACAGTTAGACGCATTCAAGGTTTTGCGAATTTGGCTAAAGACGAGTGTAGACTAAGGCGGAAGCAAACATCCATATTATGGAAGCATTACCAACCCAAATAACATATAATTTGCGAGTTTCATAGTTCTAAAACCCAAAGAGCAAAATCTGAAACGCTATATTTTGAAAGCGACAATAGGTAGAGAAAAGAAAATGTCGCATTCGACATCACCGACATAAATAACGTAATTTGCGAGTTTCTCAATTCTGCGTCTAAAATTCGACAAATTCAAACCGCCATATCTCGGAAGAGACAATAGGTACAGAGAAGCAAATGTCACATGCTGCATCATCGACCCAAACAACATATAATCTGCAAGCTTCTCAACTCTGCGTCGAAAATTCGAACCGCCATATTTTGGAAGCGACAACAGCTAGAGAGAAGCAAATTTCACATTCTATATCACCCATCCAAATAACATATAATCCGAGTTTCTAAATTCTGCGTCTAAAATTCGAACCGTCATATCTTGGAAGCAATAATAGGTAGAAAGAAGTTGTTTCAGGTTCAGCATTACCGTGAACAAAATAACATAATTTGAGGTTTTCATAGTTATTGGCCCAAAAGAGCAAAATTCGAAAAATTCAAACCGCCACATCACGGAAACGGCAACAGGTAGAAACATGCAGTTTTCATATTTAACATTCCCGTGATTAAAATACATTGCATTATAGGTTTCATTATTCTACGACCACGGGAGCGAAGTTAGCAAACTGACTTCAGATTTGACATTAGCACACCAAAATACATATCACTGTGAAAACAGAATCTCAATATGTCTCATCGTTTACGATCTATGCACGGTTAAATATTTGACCTCGAGGTCCGCAAATACTTTTCGAAAAGCCGGCTTCCGTCGAATTACTGGAATACTTCCAAATTCACTTCGTTCTTGTCGTCCGCCAGCGCCACTCCGGACGTGACGTAATACCCACCCAAATCATCATTCACAGCACACAAGACACACCTGCTTTCCATACAGGCACTTCTTACCTTTTGTTTCCTCGTGATTCCTATCGCGTGTGCAAGACCGAACTTGCCTCCTAACCTCTACTTAATCAATGGTCAACATTTGGTACAGATAGTATAACTGGCCGTCAGAAAATGGAAAAATTACAGGCAGAATGGATGATAATCTTTTCTTCGGCAATTAGTCTATTGCCATTAGACTGAAAAAGGGCAAATAGGAGAAAAAAATGTATGAAGTTTGCACTTTGGCTAATTACTCACTGAGGGTCTAGTAAACTAATCCGAAGAGTCCCCCCGCCCTCCAGGGGGAGAGATGTTTCCTTTACCCCAGGCAACTTCTGTCCGCCGCTGTCACCTTCCTAATTATTAGAGGGTCATGAATGATACATCGTTAAAAAGTTTATGGAACACAGATTCCCACGACATAACACTTGTGCCTATTACACCCTGTTGGTAATAGAAGTAGAAGAAAGAGGAAGCAAAAATGTTGAAAAATTTGTAAATTTTAGATTTTGGCGTAAGGTGGCAACGCTGCTAATGATAAAGTTTCTAAACTTTGGTCACTTACTCATTAGGGTCTAATAAACCAAAACTGAAGAGTTCCCATTTCTAGGGGTAGCTTCCTCCCTTTACCCCTGCTAAAGTGATGATAAACGTTAATCAGCAAATGTGTCATATCTCGCTTATAAAATGGTTTATCGCTACCGTTCTTATTTTACATTGTAGGAATTCAAATTTTCAAAAAGTTATTTAATCTAGTAACATTCCGTATCAGCTATAATTAGTTTTATCAATTTTTTTTAACTCAAATTATCGAGTAAAATTTTAAATTCTCATTCCTAGAACATCCTTCTTTCTCCATTTCTGGAGCTGCGATAAAAATCCAAATTTTCCACACATGATTTAACTTTGTAATAATAAATAAAGACCTCCGTAGCCTATATCTGGAGAGGCAGCATCCTCCCTTACCTACTCCTACAGTATTTTTTTATCTAATCTGGAAACGGGACTTGAAACCCGAACTCTCGGAGCCACCACAGAACGTTCCTCTGTTTGGGTCTTATTTATGCGGTGAGCCAATACCTCTAGTACCTATTTACATTCTTTTATATTACGCGTATTGTCTACCAAATATAAGAACATATTCCCTGGGTTGGGATTCTTTTGCCTGCGGTCCTTGGTTATAATTTTTTTTTATTTTTTGGTACTGGGTTCGATTCAAAATATGCGGAACCACAAGTTGGATAAAGTATTTTGGGTTTGTTTTGGCCTGATTTTTGGTACAGACTTTGTACAGCTATTGTGCTGTGGTTATTTTTCCGTTGCTATTGTTATATGTATACATAAGTTACACTTTATTTGTTGGGTTGTTGTAAGTAATTTTTCTAATAATAGTAGTTGTTTAATTCTGCTGACATCTTCAACAGTCTGATGGGCTTGAAAGGACAGGCTCTACAGTTGTTTGAACTTGTGGCTACGTGCATTAAGAGGTGATCGTGGTAGCCACTTCAGTATCTCTAGGTCATTTCCGGCCTCACGTTTGTCTATTAGGAGTAATTTGATCTCTAACAACCTTTTAAGAAGAGGTTTGTTTTCGACGGATATCCGATAGTATTGTATGTACCTTTGTGACCTGGTAAAGTTCATCGAACATGGATAACGTGGAAGCACGTTTTGATAATTACAGTAGACCGGTATAATATGGGACTTCTCGCTGACATTTCCGGGTAATACCCTCCCTATATCTGTTTTGTTGTATAATCTTTTCTCAAAGATCTTTGGCACTAGATTGTTGTTTTAGTGGAAACTGTTTGTTCTACTTCAGCACGACCGTGCTAGAAAGTGTGTTTCTGGAACTTTGATAATGAGTGTATACCCCTCATGTTTACTGACTTGGTAATCATTTATAAAATGTCCATCTAATTTCCAGAGGGTCCGGGTGTGTTGGTTGTGGGTTATGCTAATGCTCATTTGTCCCCGGAGGTTGTATTCGGTTTGATAATCTAATATATATTAGATTTACTTATTCTGTAATCATGTTTCATCTCTGGTACAAATTTTGCAACTTTAATTTAACTCATTTCCCAATGTCATACAATGATGAAATTTTGCACAGCGACGTAAGTCGAGTGACTGTACAACATTCCATTGTTACTTTCTATATATATTTGTTATTCCATATTCCATTGTTACTTTCTATATTTCTATATACGTATATATTTTAAAAACATATTTTAATATTACAGACTTCTTTATCCTAAAATAAATACTAGCCTGCACCGCGTCTGGTTGCAAAACACTTTAGGATTTGGGTCACAAAATATTAGCTGGAGAAAAGTATGAACACCGAAATAACCCGAAAAGAATAATAAATAAAATTAATTTAAAAAGGATTTTTTTTAAATTAATTTTAAAAAACACGGTTTTTAAGCAAAGAAAACGGACTAAAAAGTAAATTAAAAAAATATATATTATTTTTTACTTTTAGGATATTTTTCTTTGCTTAAAAAAGCGTTTTTTTTTTCTAATACTTTGTTCTGTTCACAACTGGGCTCGATGCCATGTTTGTTTACTACGCACTTGTGAAGTTTAAGGGCACTTAATCAGCAGTAGCGTGATACACGGTAGTGTCTGGTCTTTAGACTAATATTTAAAAAGTTGTTTCAATTGTCGGTGTAACATGAACGTTATTAGGCCTATTTAAAAAAAAAACTATGACACACTTGGTTCAATAGAGGACAAGGAAAGGAGATGCCGTCCTACATAGACAGATTTTGTTTATTCTTTGTCATTACTTTTTTTTTTTTTCTAGCATTGACATTTTTAGGTACTCAAACTCTTTGATTTTTCTTTCAATATTTTGTTAAATTGTGGGTGTCACATTTTGTGCTAAGTATAGCAAACTGGTCATCTTTTGTTATTATTATCAGCGTTCTGCCTCAGGGGCACGCCTTGTTTAACCTTCTCCATTTATCTATTACTCCCAATGTGTGTGAGGAAAGCTGTGGTTTGGTTGGGTGCATTCGTATTTGTAAAGAATTTGTTTCATATCTCGGCCCGTCAGAGCTGTATACTGCGAACCTTGGCTTTTCACCTCCGTCAGTTTGGAGCGAATTTCTATTTTTGAGAAAAGGATTTTGATTCCTAAATTATTATTTATTTTTAGAAGGTAAATTAATGTGGAGGATTTCGAGTTTTGGAAGCTGAGCTTCATATTATCTAATATCAAGTTTTGATTTCGTTTTTCCTTAGAAAGCTATAGTACGCCTTTGTTTTTTGTTTTCTTTTAACAAGCTTTATCTTTCATCTCTGTGGAGACTATAAGGCTGTTTTCTTAAAGGAAGTCCAGTGCTACTGCATATACTCTGGATTTCCGGTGTGTGTCGTAAAGGTTGTTTTACATGTCCTTAGGTTCGTAGATCCCTATCCTGTTCAAGTTGTGGGATCATGTAAGTTTTGCCACAGTATTTTCTATTTTTGGTGTGGCGTCATTCTAAATATCGTCAGTTAGTCGGTTGAATGCTTGCGGACATGAACATATTTTGGGGAGGGTTCGTGAGATCCGGACGACCCCCCCCCCCTTCAAAGTCATAGTTACAGGCAAAACTAGTATCACTTTAGGAGTAATTATCTGTACTTTATATACATTTCATGCCCAGATACAGGTTGGATCTTCCCCCGAGAGCCCATGGACCCCTCCCAAAATCCAGTTCTGGATACGTACCTGCTGAGTGGAGCTAATATTACTCTCCGCAAAATTCAAAGTTGGTTTCCGATAGATACAGGACTGAGTTGCAGAAGTCTCTCTTCACGGATAGTGTGCCTCAGTGTTGAAGGATTTTGGTCTTTGCCTCTGACCGAATATGAATCAGCCCTGTCTTGTTCCAGAGCCACCTCAGAACACTAACAAAATGTTCATCTTGTAGTTAGCTGCTTTATCAGCATTGGAATCTGTTCCATAAGCCTCCAACGATGTATCAGCCATGACCCTCTGTTAATTAGGAAGGTGACAGGGGCGTACAGAATGTGGCTGTATAAGACTCAAATCCCTGGCCGGGCCGACAGGGAAAGGGGTTGGTAAGGGGGAAGCTCCTCCCTCGAGTTGGGGACTCCTCTGTTTTAGTTTGCTAGACCCCAATGAGGAAATGACCCAAGTTATAACTGCAATGGACTAAATGTGTAAGAAGTAAAATTACGTAGGCGGAGTAAATGTTAGTGAAGTAGTTTTCAGGAAATAAGGACCTAAAGTAGTTATATGTGCTTGCAACACTGCCTTTAGTTCAGGATTCCCTCTTTTTTGTTAATAGAACGAAAGAACTGGTAGTAGTTGGTGAAACCAAGAAAACCGACCTGACGTAATACCCGCCAAAATTATAATTCATTACACACCAGAAAAACCTGTTAGGCCAGTTTTTCAAACACGCGCCCAATTGCACCATAAATTTTATTAGCAATAAATTGCGCGTGCAATAAATAGAAAAAAAAAACTCCGAACCTGACTCCCAGCCTCAACTTAACCAATCGTCACTATTTTATTAACAGTAAATCGTGTGTGGAGTAAAATAAACGAACCTGATTCTTAACCTCCACCTAAAAAATTACCAATATTTTATTAACAGCTCTGTAAATCGCGTGTGCAATAAAAAACAACGAACCTGACTCCTAATCTCCACTTAATAAATGGTCACTATTTTATGGTTACTTTATGATTCAACGGGTGTCTGAAATCTGCAATAACTGCAGGAGTCATCACACTGACTTCAAGAATGGTGGGTTCTACTAGGTAAATTTGATTTTTTTTCTATTATGTTACAGGCATCCTTATAACATTAAATTTTGCACACGGTTTAGGAAGTTCTGTATGCCAAGATTAACTACGTACAACGCCATACAACACAAAGAGGTAATGTAAGGTATAACCGGGAGGAATAATGATTTAACATGAAAAAAAAACATTTATGATGTATTAAATGCAAACTAATGAAATCTACCGTAAACTTGAGTGGTAATTATCGAAGGGTGTCATCTACCCCCTTCACAACACGCCACTACGTTAACACATCCTATATGCCACCCACGCTACCCCGGCCCGTCAGTTACCTTTTGTTCATTCTTTTGGGCTTTTACTTCAAGCTACTATTAAAGTATTGGGTTAACTATAGTAGTGACGGACCAATTTTTAGAAATTTACAAGATGAATTGAGATAATTGTGTGATGTTTGTGAGTAATTGGGAGCAAAATAGTAATGTGGGTAACATTATAAGTGAATAATAATATTGTTGTAGTGTGTTTTTAAGATGTTTTAGGACGCACTGCATGTTGTGGCGGAAGGAACTATTTTGCGTAGTTACAGTTGTTGTCATGTGGAAGGCAGTGTTGAAATGGTCCGGCTTTGTGATGGTTATGACATTTCTTGCGTTAGTGTTATTGAATCGTATAGAAATGACGAGGGAAAGTACATTTTGAAGGTTATTATGCAGAGTATTTATGTAAGGAAAGGGGCATTGCCAGGTGTTCCGGACTGACAGTTCGTAACACTTTTTGCACAAAAGAATTAATATCACAGAAGAAATAAAAGCTGTAGGATACTGTAATTTCTTGTAACTATTAGGCACTTCACAACATTCATTTTGGCTAGGATAATGTTTCTGCAGTGACAGTTACTGTTCCGGACTGACAGTTTTGCAACCTTTGTTTCTACCTAAAATAGTTCATTTTAATTCTCTGAAAGTACTGATAATCAGATAGCGTCTCATGTCACAACTTACATTAGACAAGTGTAGTATTACATGGTATATTTTGGGTGGGAAGATAAATTATATTTGAGGAGATATTAATTTTTCTAACCACGTTCCGGACTGACTCTTATGAAATAAAACTAGGATTCTGGAAATACGAGTTTAATTAGCAATAATATTGTGTACAAAGTAACATATAGCACACTTAAAATAAGGAAACTTAAGATGTACGTCTATTGACTGTGCATGGTGATATTTAAATTACGTTGTATGTGTGCACAGATTAGGCCCCTAGACTTGTAAATTTACAATCCTTTTTTCAACACGTTATACTTCTTCTGTACAGTTTCTAAATTTTCTACTATAAACGGGTCAGTGCCAGTTAAGTGTAACGGACCATAAAACACAAAACTTCTTTGCCACATTTTCAACTCAAGCTGTTTTTGGCCAACGAAAAATCTGTCCTATCTGCTCCAAGAACTTAATTGTAACATTCTCTTCTTCACTACAATGGAGAACTCTGCCGATGTAAAACTTCTGATCGTAAAACACTGCGTAATAAAGATGTTCAACTAGCTGTACTTTCTCCGAAGATTTTGCTGATGTGCTTTGTGCAGGCATTTTGCGTAAAAACTTGTGCCTCATCCAGTTATCTGATGCATGATACATGGTATATTCAATCTGGCAATAACCTGTTACCTTGAAAGAATGGTTCTCACGTAGTCTTGGAATGGGCACCACGTCTTTCCAAAATTCATCAAGGTCCTCTTTCCCAGCTTCGATTTCATTCACTGGCACTTCGTAAACATTAATATTCTTCACTCTGTTTTCAACTTGTTTAACAAAATCCTGTGCATTTCGAATAGTTTCCACTTAACATGGCCCTTTTCGCAATCCCCTTTACATTACCTCCTATGCCATCTGCAGTTCCTTTACCGTGGGACGTTGCTAAAAAGTTCCATTCCACGGTATCAAATTTTTCACTCGTTCTTGTTATATCCGCCAGCATAAACTTCTGCTTGAACTGACTGGAAGCACCATCAGAGAAGATTTTCAAAATTGACGGCACTCCTTCGCAAAATACACCCCGATTCTCCAGCGCAGAAATAATTTTTTTTCAGGTAAACATGCACTGCGTATTTTTAGTGTTCTAAATAATCGGAAACCAAAGAAAAATTCATTTGCTGTCGCTGACCATCATCATCCAAGAACAACGACACTGCTGTAAACACTGATACTTGTTTGCTGACCCAGTGAGCTGACTGGATTTCGTTCTGCTCTTTACAGGTGAAATTTTCGGCAAAATCCATCTGTAAAATAATGGTTCCCCGAGGAACGTCTTCTTTGCTGTTTGCGAAATATGTTGCTTGTTGACGTTTTATGAAAGTATGGATCAAAAAATTAGGAACATCACCATTCAATTCATCCAGCAGGTCTTGAATTGTACCACTGATCCCACTCACAAAGCTGACCTGCTTCATCACTACCTTCAGCAACAAGTTCAGAGAGGTTTTTCGGACAGTAAGGACAGTTTCCAAGCATACATGTTTCACTTTCTTGGGAACATACAACGCTGTCAATGAATTCACCAAAGTAAGAAGATTGAACCACTTTTTCCCTTACAAGACCTTGTAGACGTATGCGAATGTTTTCATGGGTACGACAAACGCAAACATTATGAGGGATGTCCTCTTGAAGAAACACATGTTTCGGTCGCAGTTCAATGAATTTTGAAGCAGATATAATATCTGACGCAAATTTTTCCTTGAATAGTGTGTACGCTTCTAACAGGGTCGTAAGTAAGAACCTTTTTGGCTTCTTTTTTTTTTATTATTATTATTATTATTACCACATTCTTCAATAACGGTGACACAGTCTTTAACATTTGGAGATTGCCAGGCCACAAAATCTGCATTGAAGAACTTCACAACGTTTGTTTTGACTTTGGGAGATAACTGCTTATGGACATGTATATGAGAGTCCGATTTTTCATGATTCCCTCGTCCCTTGCAAAAATTGTCACCAGTGCTTTTCTTTTTATAGGGTCCTTTGGAAGGGCCTCTGATGCCTTTTTCTTGGCCTTACCGAGTGACTGACGGCTTTTGAAAGCTTTTGTAGGTATATTGGGCTTACCACCGCTGTTGGAAGGTGTGCATAATACAGGTGTCAGGTCTTCACTAGTAGAGGGTGACGGCTGACTTTCATTATTGGCTTCTGTATTTTTTATCATCCTTTCACGTTTTCTTCGTTCTTCTTTATACCACCGATTCTTTGCACGTGTAACAGTTTTAGAAACTTTTGACCTTTCACTCACTTTCCTTTGTCTATCCTTTTCAAGGTATTCACTATACTTTCCACTTCCCTTTAACCTTCTTTTCCTTTCAGCATTTGTTAGCTTTGGCATCGTTACAAGTTAATAAATAGGCTTAATCAATACAGAGCTCTGAAATAAAAGCTAGATGTTTGCCGTACAGAATTCCTGCTAAGACTGGCAAGATATATAAATATTAGGTAGCGCAATCAGTAGATTTAAATTCTCATTGGCTAAATGCAAGGTATGATGTCATCAATTTCCTGCAAAATCCTCTATATGACGTTATTCGCAATGGAACGTGGGAATTCAATTTTGTTCACTGTTCTTGTGAATGCACTGGAAAGCAAAACAAGTCTAGACACGGAAAGAAAGCAGTCAATCCGGAACACACACTTGGTCAGTCCGGAACGCAGTTTACTCGGTTTATGTGAGAAGCTGCAGTAAAGTCCTATGGTTCATTTGAAAGGCTGTTTAGAGGAGACAGAAAATCTTAAATATTTTTGTAATTAGTACACATACAGGCAAGCTACATAAAATTAAAAAACGAAAATGTTCCGGACTGACACGAATGTAAATGGCAAGTATTTAATGTAAAAGATAATTATGTTTTACATATTTTATAATCATTTTACTGCTTGATCTATGAAATACTGATTATAATGCAACAAATATATTGATTTTGGGCAATATTTTGGTTTCAGTCCCTCTGCAAAATCAGTTTATAACTCAATTACAAATGGCCTGTTTTGATAACGTGCATAATCTGTTATTTCAGTGAAATGTAAATTGTATTTAATTAATCTGTTTTGATCTGAATTCTACATGAAATTAGCTTTCAAGTGATGTATCACATATATGTGTGGCAACAGTTTCATTTTTTCCTTAACAGGTTGACATTTGTCTGGAAATGCCCAAAGGAAAAGACCCCGAAACAATTGTATACGACTTGCTAATGGAAATTTAGAGAGTTAACACGCCTGTGTGCTGAAGGTAAGTATGAATATGTGTCAAAATATATTTTGTGAAGATACATGACCGCACCTAACCTTATCTAACCTCCACGTTCATATGTTCAGTAATTTAAGATAATTTACGAAAAATGCAAAGAAGGAATTAAATTAAGAAGAAACGGGAACATATAAAAATATATATTGTAAAGATAGATGACCGCATCTAACCTCCACGTTCGTATGGTCACTAATTTTAAGATAATCTACGAAAAGTGCAAGAAAATAATTGTGTAAACCGCTCGCCTCCCATGAATACGTAATGTGTGTGTTCTAAGAGACTTTGGTTTGGTTTAAGTGATTTTAAAATTGGTCCATCACTACTATAGTAATGCCAAAGTATTTTTCTAGGTTTGCAAAAAAAAAAAAAAAAAAATGTATACCCTTAATGCATCTCGGGCTCTGGGGTAAAGTTCCGCAGAGCCGATTCAGCCACTGGAGCTTAACTTGTATATATATATATAAAAAAAAAATGTGTCAGCTGTGTAAGATTTCGAAATGCGCAAGTTGAAACATAACCCAATGAGGTCCTTGCAAAGTTTCAGAAATATCGAAAAGAGGGGTCTTTAAAATAAAAACTCTCTTTTCTTTTTCTTCCTCTCATTTAATCCAATATCAATGAAGAAGGAAAGAGAATAGAACAAAAAGGACAGCAGGAACAGGAATAACTTTAAAGAAAAAACGAAAGAACGCAGCCTTCTAAGGAAGGAAGGACACATTTGAAATTTCTGAGATTTCGTCTTTTTGAGAGAGAATATATATATATATGCGTATTGTCTCTCCGTAAAACTTTATTTCTTTCTTTACAGCATGTTGATAAAACCTGAATTTTACTACCAGGAGTCATGAAATCGATCCTAGCTAGTTGAATTTCGCTCCACAAGAAATGCGCAAATTGTAGTCAAATTGAAAGAATAGTTGCTGGGTGATTAACAATTTTGCCCGTAACAATGCCCTGAAACCTTGCTTAATCGACTCAGGAGGGTCGCATTTCTTGTGGAACGATATTCTACTTGCTGAAAGGTTAGGTCCCAGAAGATCGGCCCCAGAACCGACCCTGTGGGATCTAGAGCTAGTTGAATTTCGCTCCACAAGAAATGCGCTTTAAATACAGTTCTACGTATCCGCACCAAACTTTGCGTATACATATTCGACATAATCGAAATATACTGTAGTTGTTCCTGTAAATTTGACTCCTGATCCAACTGAAACCTTGGGTAAGTATTTGAAACATAGTTCTACTATTTTTCACAAGTTCCTGAAGATATTTGTTTGGAGTTTCTTATGGTGTGTCCAATGTTAATGATGGCCATATGAAAACTTCGTATGTTTTGATTACTGTTGGAGTATGTAAGTCCCAGGAGGTGCCAACCAGCCGTTCCAGGAAATTCCAATATCGGGCAACGATATTGATCGACATAATAAATTTTTAGGGTTCGGTAACAAATGTCATACAAGGCTTCATTATCAACACTTCTCAGCCAAACGTCCAATCATTTCCTTGACCGGTTTTGCTGTGTGGGAGGGTGCATTATCGTGAAGCACAATCACTTTATGTTGTCTTTGGTCATAGGCCATAGCTTTGCCTCTCTGATCTCTAAAAATAACAAATTTTAATAATAATAAAAAAGTCTAGTCTTCCTCAGAAGAAACTTGATGCGAAAGAATTCTGAAGTAGTTCAAAGAATTCTTAATCATAATCATTTGTCTCATAATAATCATTGACCTTTCTTTCAATTGCAGGTGTTATTGGAGGATGACCCAACTCAAACTCAACAGCAATTGGGAAAAGCATTAAATGTGTCACAAGAAACAATCAGCAGACGTTTACGAGCAATGGGGAAGATCAATAAAGGGTAGCCCATATTTAGACCAGTGTATCAAAAGTGAAGGTTATGACATCTCTGAAAAATATGTGTTTAATATCAACCTTGCTTAATCGACTCAGGAGGGTCGATTTCATGAAGATAGGAAGTAAACAAAAATGAATCTTCACTGCTCCCAAGAAATAAGAAAATATATGCTACGTTGTTTTGAGAACAACTGCGTCACCTTTAGGCTTTTTACTAACGTTCCAGCAGAAATTCGATAATTTAATATAATCCTTATAAGTTGTGGTCAACTTTTAATATTTTTTTGGCCGGATACAGCCTGGCGCCCGTTTAAAGTTTCATATAGATCTCAAAGAAAGTAGTAGCTGTGAATCCAAAATACGCCACTGGTTTCTTCATATGTGAGCAAAATTTCATAGACGAATTCTTAACACCAAAATAGGGGTTGGTTCACCAAATATGTAATATTGTCTCCTGTAGTAATTTATGAGCTTTAACCCTTTGTTTTTTGACAGTTATATATGACAAAATTTCCCCACGAGAATAAAGCACATCATCACTAGAAATGAACATCTGTTTATCAAAACAGTTTTATTTTTATCGTGATGTAAAAATATTTTGAGGGGTGTTCTCAAGAATTTTCTGGCTGACACCCCTGCATTAGTTTGGGAGTCTGGCAGAATCCTTGATCTATAAGTTGCTGCTTGGCGTCAGTAACTAGCGTGCCAAAAGTTTTTTTAACTAGCAATAACCGCCCTGCAATCCAGAATGATATGAAATTGCCGTATAGATGAGGAATTACCTATGGAGAGTACAGGGAAAAAAGAGAAGATGTTGAAGAAAGGTCATTTCTCGTGATACGCATTTTGAAGTCCTTCCATTTACTCTTAAGAAGGGCTTTAATTTGTGGATTATTTGCGCTTTTGGATATAAACTTCCTTAGCAGTTAGCTGTCATTGTTTAGTATTATTAGGAGTGGAAACTAGTTTTTTTTTTTTTTTTCAAAAATAGATTATCTCCGCATCTTTTCATGTACTCTTTAAATATAATTTATACGAGAAAAGTAATTTTATAATTAAAAAATACTCTCTAAATTAGGGTTTTTATCAGTGGAACTTGAAGTAATAAATCTACGTTCTTAGTCTGAAAATTGAAGGAAACGAGAAATGTTTTGGAAACAGTATATAAAAGGCCTAGATCGTACTTGCACATAGTATCTGTGAGAAGTTCGTGTTCAGAAACGAGTTTTAGGGCGTGATTTTCTGCTAAGATTTGGGGAGAAAGTTTGTTAGTAGAAATATGTGACATAAATTGTTTAATTTCACTCTGTGAAAAGTAATGGGCATATAAAGCAGACAGTTTACGTGTTTCTTGAGCAAGGGCACAAAATGATTTCAATGTATGTGTTTGCATGCCTAGGAATGTATTTTTTTAATTCTAGGCTGAGTGAAGCCTGCATTTTGCATCGCCACGTCGGTCCAACACAAGGTGTTATGGTGTGGGAGCCACTGGATTCCGTGCCCGTTCGTGTTTGCCACGCATTGACGGACATGAAAACAGCCAACGGCAAGTCGATAATGTGCTGTATCCAGTTGTAGTCCCTTTAGTGCAGGCCCACCGGGAAACCTTGCTTGGTCGACTCAGGAGGAAGAAAATTGAAAACTAACACAACCACAAGCATCAACGATAAGGGAAAATTTCATAAGAGTTTACCAAATTCATAAACAATTGTTAGATAGAAATTCGACGAAATTAGTTTTATGAACGGTAAGCCTACGTATAATTATATTGAGAGGGCAACCTTTAGGGTGTTTTCCCCTTTTGCATCCAAAAAAAAGGGAGGGCTGCTAAGGGGAAGAATATATAAGAACCGTGATTTAAGAAGTCTGTTGAGAGGGAGGCGCGAGAGAAACCTCTTCGCATTTAAACTATTACGGGTCCATTGTATACCTGTTGCTTGCTTAATCGACTCAGGAGGGTCGATTTCATGAAGATAGGAAGTGGAGCGAAATTCTACATGCTCTAGTTCCAAAATTTGTCTTACCACACCTTCATTCCCTGTCCCGATGTCCGCGGCATGTGTAGGATGCTAAGGGATGTTGGTGAACTGTTCAGTCGTGTTAGCCTCGTACAGGGTGGGGAGAAATAAGTGGTTTGGAGTCCAGTTAAATTAATACAGCCCACTATATATATATATAACACACACACATTAAGTGTATTTAAAGCGCATTTCTTGTGGAGCGAAATTCAACTAGCTCTAGATCCAAAATTTGACTCCTGATCCAACTGAAACCTTGCTTAATCGACTATAAAATTCAGGTTTTTCCAAGTGTATTTAAAGCGCATTTCTTGACGTCCTCGACATTCCAAGTTTTGCAAGTCTCTTTCTACGATGATGATATGTACTTTTTTCAATTTTTTTATGGGAAAAATGAGTTTGGGAAATCCCTTGCGCACCCATTGCAAATCTTGGGGTATGCATTTTTGGATAGAGAAAGTTTAATTCTACCCCACGGATATTACAATATGTTTGAAATTGTGACAAAATTCAGGTTTTTTCCAAGTGTATCTAAAGAGGGAAACTTGCGTTCGAAGCACGTATCGTCTCGGCCATGCTACAGTATCATCAACTACCAGGCTGATAAAAAAAAAACCATTTTCATAAAAACTTACCCCACCGGTTAAGTTTACTTCCAAAATTGCCAAAAGAATTACATTCACACATTCCATAATACGCATGCACACATTCCCTATTTCAAATACTTTCTTCCAGATATACTTCTTTCTTGGATACTTTTAATCTCTTATGAACATTTCAAAATATATTAATATTAATAGTTTTATATTATGCGGTCACACTTCCTTCACTTCCAAAACAATTTGTTTCACTACAGCATCGAGCCGCACAGTGAGGCGCCATAAATTGTAACATCTCAGGGCTTCTCAGGTGATGACATTCTTCTTTTGCTTAGCGTTGCAAGATTTGAGGACACGAAGAACCATTGTGAACTAAAGAAAAGTCTGTAATAAGTGAGCATGATAATGAAATTAACTTCCTCTTTTAAGTCAACCGTGTCAATACAAATCTTTCTTGGAAAAAACCTGAATTTTACCTTCTATCTTCATGAAATCGACCCTCCTGAGTCTGAATAGGTATGAAGATTCATTGTACAAACAAATAGTGGAGATACTTAAGGACAAGATGGAAATCATAGAAGAAGTTAGAACTGTTGGATTTGCTGGTGACAGTGCAGGAGGGTCAATTTCATGAAGATAGAAGGTAAAATTCAGTTTTTTTTTCAAGTGTATTTAAAGCGCATTTCTTGTGGAGCGAAATTCAACTAGCTCTAGATCCAAAATTTGACTCCTGATCCAACTGAAACCTTGCTTAATCGACTCAGGAGGGTCGATTTCATGAAGATAGAAGGTAAAATTCAGTTTTTTTTCCAAGTGTATTTAAAGCGCATTTCTTGTGGAGCGAAATTCAAGTGCGCTACCGACTAGACCATACAGGAGCCCCTTTATTATAAGTTTTTTTTTTTTATTTTATTATTTATTTACATAAGGTTTGAGATGCCTTAGTACAGCTGCACAGAAAACACTAATAAAATATTCGTACTATTTACAAACGATAACATAAACAGAACTTACGAAAAGTGTAGAATAAACCTTCGTATTTACATAATTTTCTCTTAGATGCTTCTGAAAAGCTTGCTCTGAGTTGAAAGTATCCATTTCTAGTGGTAGGAGTTGTATTCCGATACTATTTTGAAGAACATAGCGCGTTTGACGATTTCCAGTCTTGATCCTGAATCACTTCTGGTGTTGTACAAAGGCACTTTGAGAGTCGACTTTATGAATCTACGCAGTAAAAATCAGTATATATATATATAACAAACTAACCCAATGTAGCTTAGTAAACAGCAAAATGAATGAACAAAAGTAGGGTTCGGTTTACTTTATCTACACCTAAGGAAGTAAAATTTACAGGAGAAAGATTAGGCATTACTATAGTAGTGACGCACCAATTTTAAAATCACTAAAACCAAACCAAAATCACTTAGAAAAAACACATTACGTGTTCATGGGAGGCGAGCGGTTTACGCAATTGTTTTCTTGCACTTTCTGTAGATTATCTTAGATTAGTGACCATATGAACGTGGAGGTTTGGTAAGGCTAGGTGCGGTCATGTATCATTACAAAATGTATTTTTATATGTTCACATTTATTATTAAAAATTCCTTATTTTCCTTTTCTGTAAATTATCTTAAATTACTGAACATTTGAACGTGGAGGTTAGGTAAAGTTAGGTGCGGTCATGTATCTTTACAAAATATATTTTGATACATATTCACACTTACCTTCAGCACACAGGCGTGTTAACTCTCCGAATTTCCATTAGAAAGTCGTGTAATGCTAACGACTTCGGGACGGTTTCCTTTCCTTACACATATACTCTGCTAAATAACCTTTCCCTCGTCATTTCCATACGATTCAATAAAAATAATGCAAGAATTGTCATAATCATCACAAAGACACGCCATTTCAGCACTGCCTTACCGCCTTCCACATGGCAACTGTAACTCTACGCAAAATAGTCCCTTCCGCCACAACATGCAGTGCGTCCTAAAATATCTTCAAAACACACTAAAACTATATCATTATTCACTTCAAATGTTACCAACATCAATATTTACCTCCCTAATACTCTCAAACATCACACAATTATCTCAATTCCTCCTGTAAATTTCTAAAAATTGGTGCGTCACTACTATAGTTAACCCAAAGATTATGTTACCAAAGTGTGTAGGAGGAAGATTATGTTACCAAAGTGTGTAGGAGCACCTGAAAGTAACTTTTAGCGTCATGATCCAGTGATATCAGGGTGAAATACGTAGATATACGTGGGACTATATATGAGATGGATATACGTGGGATGCCGAGGGTTCCGTTTTTTTTTTTTTTTAACGAGCTAATTGACCGGCTTCGAGATTGAAAAATGTGAAGATACATGACCTTACCTAACCTCCACGTACCAATGGCCACTAATTTACGACGAGATTTGGCACATGAAATTACAATAGGGGAAGAGTTATTCATAAGAAGAATGCTCACTATGCCATTAATAAGTTAGTAAAGCCATTAGTGCCGTGTGTCACCACATCCGAATGGACTGGAGTGCGTATTTTCCGAATTAATTGTTCTAGTTGAATTGTAATACTATTTTCAGGATAGTTACATGTCGGTTTGTGCTTATGGAAGTATCAGTGACAATTAATTCTTAAGAACGATAATATTGGTCAATAGGGTGGCGTCCTTTGTTGTAGATAAAGTAAACCTCATTTACTTCGCACTATACTTTCCTGCAAGTCAGGATGATCAAGTTAAACAAAAGGCTCATGCTACATGGTTAGTCCACACGTTAACACAGGTACAAAATATCTTAAATATTTAGTGCCTTGGAAAGAATTTTCTGCTTACCTGAATTAAAACTTTCGCATATTCTATTGGGTGTGAAACTGCATTTACTGCTATACGAAATGCAACGTTTGTCCAAGTGACATCCTCTCTCTGATTTGTTACCATCTTAAAACTTTACTTCACTATTTTCGGTAAGGACCAGATATATTTGAAAGGGAATTCAACTTGCGCTTTATTTCTGAACTGCTCAATTATCCATTTAAACACTGCACGCTTCACTGCAACCTTGAGGCACTACGGAATTATAGGTTTACACCTTATTGACCTTAACACTGTGTAAGTACGACAAACATGCACAAGGCTCCTTGAAACATGCACCGCAAGTAAATATCCGCCATATTTGAAATACAATGTGACCAGCATTGGTGACTAGAAATGTTCTATCTATATACTTCAACTTCAAGACGCGCACCTCGCGGCACGCACGGGCTTTATCTATCTATATAGTAATGCACACCAAAATGGGTAAAAAGGACTTCGTCAAATCCACGTTTTGACACGTTTTAAGTCTGATTTTCATTAAAAAAAAATGCGAAGCTTGCTTCGCTTGCAACTTGGGTGAATAGCCAATTGAAACACGTGTTAGGGATAATTTACATGATAGCTTGCGTTTCTTACTTTGCGTGCGATTTGGGTGAATTGCCAATTGAAAAACGTGTCACGCCGCTTTATGATGATAGAATGTATACAATCCATAGTATAAGATTTTTCGTATGATAAATCCATGAACGTAGGAATATATAAGGACTAGCAACATGCCAAAATTTATGGGCCGGAAGTGCGCCTTGACGCCATGTTGAATTGTCCAAAACATTGCAAGTGGCCATAAGAAGTAATGTTAATTGAGCCACTTTTAATTACAAATTTTAAATTTGTGTGAAATAATTTAATGTATGTGAAGGTTGCGTCTGATGAAACCGACCAAGAGCTACTGGTGATTATAAACAGGTAAGCAATATTTAAGTTTTTTCTTTAATAATAATAGTGAAATAATACCAGGGGCCTATTTCTCAAAAGCGACAAGACTAGAAATACTAGTGCAAAGCAGTTCCCTTTTCGCAGTTACTACAAGTGTTTGTTTCTCAAAACTAGAGTGACAAGTAACAACTGACTAGTGACAAGTTGAACTTTGACAGCTCATTTTCTGCGTCTTGACAAGTGTTTTGTTTCTCAGAAGTTAAAGTCTTGTCAAGACAACTTTAAAATCTGGCAGAATTTGACAGGTATTCATAGTTTGGTCAAATACTGACAAGGTGGATTAATATTATAAACTCAAGGAAATATGATGTGTTTCAGTGACTCAGAAAGTTAAATGCAAGAACATGTGAGTCGTAGAGTATATAATTTACAATATTCACGGGACAGTTGAATTTAATGATAGATTAATACTAAATACAGAAAAATTGGAGAGTTTGCTCGCGATAATAGTCCACATGTAAGGTTTATCCGAAAGAAATAATGGAATCTGATTAAAGGCAACCTAAAGTAACTCATTTAAGGTTAACAAAAAGAAACCTAATCTAAATCTCGTCGCTGTTTTGAATGAACCGGGAGAATATCCAAATCACAACCATGCATTATTTACCTTAGAATACTTTTTGGAGTGTTCGATTTGTGCAATTTCCAGAGAGGAGAAGAATTATTGAGATATGCATTATACGGTATTTAGGAATCGTCCATATCCAAGGTTAGAGGTACACACACACATACATACATACATACATACATACATACATACATACATACATACATAAATACATACATACATACATAAATACATACATACATACATACATACATACATACATACATACATACATA